>VZTL01071676.1:0-16294 GCA_013400535.1 Scopus umbretta | reverse complement strand
AAAGAGGTGGGGACAGGGGAGGGAAGAGGTAGATGAATATGGCTGTCTAAGAGTTACTGTGCTAAAGTATAAACTCCAGTTCAATTAGGCATTAATCTAGGGATATCCTATGGTTTACATTATTCAGGAGGTCAAACTGTATGATTAGAATAGTCTCTTCTGAAATTCTTGTCAACAAATCTATCAAATAAATATATTTTTTTTCTTAATTACACATAAAAGATACTTTCATTTATTTTCAAATACTTCATTAAGGTGCATTTTGTAGTTCTTGTAATTTTATCAGTGAGCAACACAGAAATGCTGCATAGAATATAATCCAATGGATCACTCAGTCAAAGTATAGGAGAATCATAGATGAAAGCTTACGGTAAGATATGGGACAACATTTTCTTGGAAGCCACTTGAAAGTCACTTGAAAGTCACTTAGTGCTGTCATTAGTACACTATGGAAATTTCAGGGCCCTAAAACACAGTGAAGTACGAGGAGTTCAGAGTGCTAAGCACACAGCTCATTTCTGCAATATTTGGAGCTGCAGATCACAGCTGAAAAGTCTTTCCTTTTAGATGGGGTTTCCTAAAGCAATGTTAGGCTTCTTTTGATATGAAATATTGTTTTCAGCATTTTGACAATTGCAAGAACTAAATTCCCTTCACTTCAAGTTGAAGAGTTTGATTAAAAATGGTCTGTTCCCTTTAGATTATGGACATCGAACTGAGATATGAAAACAACTGTAAAACCACAGATAATTTCAAATCATAAAAGTTTACATTAAAGATGTTGTACAAAATATTTTATTTTCCCTGATGTCTTCCTTGAGTAAATAATTTTTTGAAAGCAAAAACACAATTGTGAAATGTTTCTGTCACTATATTTTCATTTTTCACTGAAACCAACAGTAGGGATAAAAGTGATCTCATACAGTGTCCTCTGACTGCACCTATAGCATTCATCAGAAAGAAACTACTCTTCTGTCTTGATGAGTTTTTCATATGTCTTTCTCTTTGTGAAGGAGAAGTTTCACCCAAGTAAGTAGCATAACTTGACGACTTTACTCATGAACACAAGAAGTCAGTCTGACACTTCTGTTAAAGAAAGTAAATAATTGCTTTGACTGAGAAAAAAAAATAATTTCCAAGGCAAAAGCAGGATCTACATATTGACATTTTCACACTGTTGAAATCTATAGTCTTGCAAGAAGTCAGCAAACAAGCTGTACTTAACCAAAACTGTCTGCCTACATGAAACTCTTTGCAAGACTGGGACATAAAGGAGCAGCAATGCATAAGGGCAAACTTATTTTCATTTCATTTTAATGACCTTTAATATTTGCAGACCACTTTAGAAATGAAAAATGTTCAATCTAATTTCTATGTCAGGTGTGTGTGCCCCATCTGTACAAGCATCATTCAGATGGCTGTTCAAGGGCTGTTGACTGACTCCAAAAAAGCACCACAGGTGAGAGCCACTAAAGTGATCTGGGAAAGAAATACTGCCTAGGTACTTTGGGGTTACACAGCCAAGCCCAAAGATGGCTCTGAATGGACCATCTAATTAGATGTGCATGTGTGTCTATGTTACCTCTCATGCCACAACAAACCTTGCCAAGCACGCCAAGACCTCAGGAAAAAGGAAGACCAAGGCTCTTTACCACTCCCTTAAGAACTTCATGCTCTGCCTAACCCCTATTGCACTCTTTGTGGCCACAGTGGTCTCACAGGTGACAGGGTATCTTTCTGAAATAGAAAAGCTGTTTTCACGCATAAGGAAACATAGTCTCATGTGGAAATTTTCATAAAAAATGTTGGACAAAAACGTTGGTAAAGGGAAACACTGCTTTTTTCCCTCCATTTTAAATTGAGGGTCAGTCTCCATGGCAGGACTAAAAAAATCACTTATAATTTATGCTGTTACCATATTTAATTTAGCTAGTGATTGTCACTGTCTTAAGAGAGAATAGTCTTTTTAAATTGGGTTTCTTTGAAAGAGGGATGGTTTGCAGCAAAGTATCTTTAAATGTGAATAACTTACATTTGTTTTTGTTTTGGAGAAAGCATAAATCAAACCATAAGTGGGTTTTGTTCCTATTTTGCTGGCAATAACAAGTTTTTATTGTTTTCTTTTTCACACAGATTCAGCCAGATACTCTCACTTCACTCTGGCAAAATGTTGTTTTAAAATTACACTGAACAGCAGTTAAAGGTAGTGCCAGCTTTGGGCTGAGTTCTGAAACCTTCATAAACATAACCCCCCATCTATTCCTTAAGGAGATGGGTACAGACTTCAAACACTTCTACCTGCATAAATGACCAGCACACAGAATATTAACAGAAAAAAAAAAAAAATCTTCCTATAAAGATTTGTAATTATAGGAATTATTTTTAACAATATAGATTATTTTATGGAAAAGGAAAAAAAACATAGAACTAGACAGCCATGTCAGGAGTTTAATATTCTCTTACAAACTGCATCAGGAAAAACGTCAGATGCAGCTGTTGTCACTGCATAAAGATTATGATAAAATAAATAACATAAAATTATTTTGTATATTATACTATGAAAACCTTTATATAAGATTTGAAATAACATTTCTGTGTGACATTCCATGTGATAGTTACTTTCCTCAAGCAAGTTATTATCTAAAGAAAAAAAATAATTTTACCTTATTTCCCATTCTATGGTTACACAAGAAACAGTCTTTTATCCCACACACATCCCAGCGCTATACCACTTTCCCTCCAGTTTCCACAACCCAAGCACAACTGTGGCTTTTAAAAGTATATATCTTTCCCTACATATATTATATGACTGAACCTGAAACAGAATTAAAACATATGAAAAAAATTAAGAAGCAAAAAAACCCAACCACCCAGCAAGGAAAATCATCATCCTTTGTCTAATGATGAAGTTATAGTCCATAACAGTCATGCTTTTTGCAGTGACTCTTTGATACACATAAACTAGGAATCTTTCCTCTCCTAAAATACAGAAATGCTTAAGGCCTACCCTGAACTTTTCAACTCCTGTGTATGCCTCTTTGATGAGGCTGTGTGTCTGCTGCTGAGCTTCAGCAAGAGCATCTCTGCCTGCCCTTCCAGCCTTCAGACAGCTCAGGCACATCTGACTGGGAACTGCTTCGAAACAGTGCTTCGTGAAAATGAATTTTTTGATCACCAGCTGTTTCTCCCTACAAATCCTGTTTCATCCACTGCGTATAGAAATTCTCCACTAATGCTCACACACATACATATATAAAAACCTTTGGGGTTTTTTCAGCTGAAAAGCAGGATCTTTCATTTGCATAGATTTAAAGTGTAAAAACCTCCAAATTAAAAAAAATACAACACCCTCTCACCCAAAAAAACCACCAAGAAAAACAAAAAAACAAACCAGGTACAATGGAAACATTTTGGTAACAGCAAGAAAATTAAAATTTTTCCAAATTATAACTATGGCTTATGAAGACAAGTGATAAGCTCAGGTGACGTAGAAAACCAGAGGACCTCACCTGCACAGGCTGCAGTTACCAATACTAGCACGTTCACATCTTTCTTGTTACACTTTTCACTTACCAAATCTGTTCAATGCTGTCATCTAAATCTTTCTTCACATGAGTACTCTTAGGAAAATCCTATATTCTGTTATATGAATCAAACATATTTTTTGGTGGTGTTAGAGCAAATCCATGGAGTCTAATAATTATAAGATTTAATAAAATATTGAATCTTTCCTTTACATTACTTAAAATCTTTTGGTAATACTATATGCAAAAAAGTATTCCAGCCAACTCTTTTTTTTGTTCATTTAAGAATTGTCTGGAAATATTGTTATTAATTTAAGCCTTTCCTACATAAATGCTCCTTGCAGAAGAAAACTTGCATGTAAATAACTCTCACTATAAACTGATATGAGAAAAAGTTATATATCATTAAATCCATTACAGTAATATAAACCTGATCTAGGAAACACACGTGTGGCTATATTCAAACAAATAGCCTCATTGCCTGCAAATTTATATAGCAAATGTTGTGGTATTGTATTGTATATCAATACTAACAATTTGAGGAATATATTTGTGATTTCTGAGAGCTAAAATCTATTTTGTTAAGAAAAAAATAAAAATAGTGCATCAAATGTGGCTTGATGCTATAAAAGCTTAAATCCACTGTAAATACACTGGACATATTACAGGTAAAGAGGCAGAGCACAGGTTTTCAAAAGAGTAACAACATATATGTAGACAAGAGCAGCTGTACTTTATTCCTTCCTTGAACTCACTAACAGACAAACTTTCACACTTAACCACCTTATACCACACCATTCTGTACTTCCATTAGGATATTTAATTTCAGGGACATTTCATAAATGCAGATGGTAAATCAAGGAGTATTTTAGGACAATTGTTTGCGAGTAAGTGGTAGGCTCTAGTCTTCCAGGTGGCCCACACAACTACTTCTGCCATAACAGTGAAGCATCTGTCGTTGGGCAAGCAGTGACACTTACTGTTTGTTGTAGCCTGGGACTGGTTTAGAGTTCCCAGCATATTTTCTAACCCTCTGCAGTAACACAAAACAAAACAGAACAAGAAAAAGCACATGTCTGTACAGCTGTACAGTACAGTTTTTGAGTAAATCTAACCACAGTCAAACTTATTAGCGTGCTAAGTAAGAAAGCTGAAATAGAAGGTATAGGAAAACTGTGAGCTGCACCATGAACTGAAGAGATTAGAAATGGGAAAACTGAAGGGAACAGAACTCTCTTTTTCTTAATAGCTAATTACAGAATGTAACTTTTGAGTTTGAAAGCTTTAATTCCTAGATCTATAAAAGATGTCTTCATCTAGAAAATAAATAGTAAAAATGTACTTGAAAAAAGAAGTCCATGTAAATTTAAACAAAATTACTGCTTTGGTCATATTAAAGCAAGGTTATTTTCATCTTTTCTTGAGATTGACTGTCTTACTTTTAAGCAATCTGTACTGCAGACATGACAGGAAAAGTATGGAATTGGCACTGAGAGAGGTGAAAAAATCCTACAGTTTTACAATAGAAATATATGTTTTGTCTTCTCTAGGAATGCATAAAAGGAAGGTATAACTTAAAATTAAATTTTCAAAGAGAAAACAAAACAAAACAAAAAAAAAGAGAAGGGAAAAAAAAGGATAGTCTAAGAGCATGCTGTCATTCCCAGCTAAATACTAAACTGATTTGGCTTCCTGTTTCAAAGATCTACATATGTAGTTTAATTGGTCTTTTATGAGTGCTTGCACAAGATTAGGCACAACCTTTGAAATCATTAAGTCGTTCCACCCATTTATTTTCTCTTCTTCTTTTTCTCTGCTTATTCTTTTTATGCCAGAACAACAAAGTAGAAAGAATAAATTAATCAAAACCAAAATAATCAATTTAGAAACAGAATAAAATTTGCTGTTGAAAAATGCAGACATACCTCTGCTAATTTCTATTTTCCGTCTCTTCATGATTTTTTTTTCCTTTTTTGTTTGTTTTGTTTTGTTTTGTTTTGTTTTCCAACAGACTCTCTACACTTTTTCTGGAAATGCATATATTCTATTAATAGCAGCAGAACATTTTAATATCACTTCATTAAGCATAAAAGAGTGCATTTTTAAATCATGTCTCTGTTTATGTTCTAATTACATCCCCTATTACATTAAATGGAGGCTGCTAATGTATAATATCCAACTTTGTTCCCCATGGTTTCTGACAAACAGAATCACTACTGTATTCACATTAAAAATAAATCAAACACATTATTTTCAGTGTTGCAACATTATGAATTGCTACAGTCCCCTGGTGGTCTTCAAACACCAATGTTAACAATATATTGTTCAAATAATAAGGCAAAAGGAAGAAATGGAAAAGGTATTTTATAGCCCAGGATAATGTGTTTTACCCGTCTTCTTTAATACTTTCTTCAGCATTGTTGTTAAACAGTAAGTTCACTAAAGGTCTCTGGGTGACAGTGTAAACTCATGAAAACAGTTACATAAACACTCTAAAAGATGATAATACACCTATGTAATTCTAGGCTTTTTAATACTAGCAGGGCTGATATAGTTTCTAGTAGAAACAGTATACATTTCCTACACTTTGCTTTCTTAAATCCATATATTCATCATAATATTATATTTTAATACAAGTGCACCTGAGAATTTTGTGCTGTAATGCAAATTAATTTCCTTAAAATAGTCAGAATATGAAATATCTACTCAGTTTCTTGAGATGTAGAACACCCCCAAATGAAGCTGCATATTTATCTTTAAATTAATAAAGGCTCAAAACCCCCCAAAGTCTGTGCAAGCTTCTGCAGTAGCCTCTATCAAAGAAAAACCTACACACTATTTTACTGTAGATGCATTCAAGGCAGAAATATGTTCTGGTTAATTGGATTTCCATCTGTATTAAAGTATTTAAAAATCTTTTTTCTATGAGGCATTTAGTATTGTTTCCTGTACAAATATCCAATCCTCGTCAGTTAGTGTATGGTACAGCATAAAGGTGAACATTGCTCCAGAGTCATTTTCATTTACCTTTCAACTGAACATTTCTGATGTTCAGCTTTTGAAAGCTTAATGATTATTTACTTGAATCCAGGAAACTGGAAGAGCAGACAGACTTTGTGAAGCTGAAAGATGATTTGGGGCACGCAATTATTCGTACCGGTGGCTTTGTTATCTTATTCTCCCTCTTGTGGCCTCAGATAGCAAGAGCATACAAGATATTGATTCGACATACAGCACGGCTGTTGCTCCTGTAATAACTAGGGGGAAAAACAAGACTTTGGGGGAAAGTGCCATAGGATCCAGCCACCACCCTGGCACTGGAGGGGCGTCTGAGTGGTGTGGTCCCCTCTGCCCTAGAGGGACACAGGGACGATGGCGATAGCGGGGTCGGGAGCAAAGCCACTGTTGCAATACTCACCCGTGCAGTGGGGAGTTGTACACCCTTCCCCAGCTTTCCAACAAAACGAGGGCCTGTGCTTTTCAGCTCAGGGCGGTAGAGGTTTCCAGGCTAAGGGCTTCACAACTGTCTTTGCTATCTTCACCAAGGCCTAAAGACCACTGAGGTAATTGCAAGGCACAGTTGCCCACTTCAGTTGCACAAACCAATTCTTTTCTGTGCTCTGAGTACTAATAACAACAAAAATAAACAACAAGAAAATGCTTCTTTTCAGCCATATGAAATAAGCATTTTAATATTCAGACTTGAAGGCCGCAAAGTGGTGGCTATAAATACTGTATTGCATTCCAAGCTCTGTATACGCCATCTGGTGACCATGTGATTAGTGTATCTATGGGGCAAAAGGAGAAGGGGGGGGTCTTGTCATGCCCTTATTTATTTTCTGTGCTTAACTATGCACTCACTTAAAACCTAGCCATATGCTAAAGCATCTGTTATAGGTGTATTTTTTTGCATTTTTTTTTTTTAAATTTAGTTGAATTTGCCCTTTAGAAGCCTACACTCTGAACAGTACTTCAGAATGACATTTACTGCAGACCAAATTATTATTATTTTATTAGGAGCTACAGTGTCTAGTTTGATGAAACAGTAAAATTCCAATTTGGAAATAAATTAGTACCTTAAGTTTTATAGTACTGAAACAGCCAAACCATCCCTTTTTGCTTACATCCACCAAAGAAGGTATGATTAATTTAAACTCTCTCAGTGTGCGTAAACCTACACAGAGGTTTTCAAGTTGATTCGTATTTTCTTCAGTGTGTTAGTATAAAAAGAAACTGTCTTTGCCTTAATAGAAAGAGATGCCACACAGCAGTTATAAATGTGAATAGCAAATTCTGTGCTTCATTGGCCCAGTGCTCATATACGCATAATCATCATTTAGTTTACAGAATACTGCTCAAGGCAGTCTTGTGCAAGTAGTATGCCAGTTTGCCGTTGGGAATGAAACCAAGAATACAACAGTTTTTGTGGCTTTTCATCATAGCTTAGAAAGAGAAGGTTAAGCTAAAATTGGCTCTGTAAGAATAGTAAAAATATACTAAAAATACCTTCATTTTTAGTCATACTTTCTGTTAAAAAAAAGAGAGTTATTTCTGCAGTCTATGCTTCCTTAAAATACCCAGTGAAGTCAACAGGAACATCATTTATTGATATCGCAAGACCAGTTCCCAGTTTCACTGCTCCAACTTTTTCAGGAGCATTTCTGTTCTTTGTTCTTGCTAACTGAACTAGGTGTAAACTGTAACTTCAGGCTGTAAAGAGGACTGCAGAAACTTTGAAAGTGTCCTATTTCAGAGCATATCAATCACTTTTAAGTATGGTAATATCCTAATCCAGCTACTCTTCTCTACTCCAAACAGCTTATATGGGAACACTTTATTTTCTTTTGTACTATTCAGTAGAGCAATGCTGTCTTACTGAACTTTTTCCCTCTTCCAGAACCCCAGAATTATCCGGATGGACATCCATGTCACTGTCACTGTATTATCCTACTTTCCAGCATTAATTTCATGCACCAGATCCCATGATGAACCTGGGTTGTGCCACTTCTCAATATTTATGCTAGGTCAAGGTGGCAGAATTTAATCTTGCAAAGCTAGCTCAGAAAGGGCATACCAGCTGCTATGTCTTGGTAAATCAGATAACAGCAACAGATATAAAGAGGGAATGAGACAGAAGTAAGTGAGCTCATTGCATCTGTTTAAATCCTACAACCATTTTGAAAGCACATATTTGTTATTGACTGAACAAAAATAATGTTAAAACGTAATTAAAAACAGACTAGAATGCCATTTTTTTTTTTTTTCCCTAACTGTGGTTTTAAAAAAAGAATTGTTGTGAGAGACCTAAGAGCAGCTGGTAAGAAGTTCAAATGCAGGTCAGCATGCAGACTAACTGAGCTAAGATTTCTGCATCTTTAGCCTAAATTAAAAGAACATTAAAAATCAATGTACTGTGATGTGAAATGGCAGTTCTGAGCCTGGTACACAAACAATGTGTAGAAATGAGGACAGGGTGTTGTCTTACAGTGCTGATGCATTCTGAAAGCACCGACAAAAGCTTGGGAAAATGAAAACAAGAGGCCTCTTTTTTTCTTTTTAATTTAAAGAAATAGAATAGAGATATTGTATGAGGATTGTAGAATGCCCTTATTCTGACCCCTTCACATGAATTATGAAATTTTACTTATTTGCAAAGGGCATCCAGCCTGGTAACTACTGTTCTTCATAAAAATCTAGATAAGAGCAATCATTCCTAGGAATGATAGATGCTGAATATGAATTATTATTGCTCTAGCTGCTCCTCATACATGGCACCATGAATTGTATCACTGCCTTGGTGACTTGAACAGTGTACTGAACTGGGCATAGCCTGGAAGAGGTATTTACTGCCCTTACACCTATCACCTGTCAGCATTCATAAATACAACAGCTTTGACAGCATTTCCAAGATGTTTCAAGTGAAGCAGGTAAGAAGGAATAATGTTATAAGAAGGGAAAATCCACATTCTCTAGAAACAACAGTCTCATGATCTAGTAAGACTGCAATTCTTACCAAGAATGAGAACCTGGGGATCTGTGATGTTATGCATTTGTATCTTGAACCTGTTCCAGTGCTGATCTACAAGGGTAAAAATGAAATGGAAGCTGTAGTGCAAGATAGGAATCAATTCAAAACAGGAATTAAGTACGGATAATTTTCCATTGCCTTATTATCTGATAGAAAATTAGATCTCAAATTTGTTTTCTTGAAAAGCATCTGCTTCCATCTGAAATAGAAATTTAAAATGAAATATTAACACTGTAAATGATACTGTTACATTTCCTTGTATCTATAACTCAACTAAAACATCTTTGTTCTTCTCAGGAGATCCATCAGCAGGAGCATACCATAGAAGCCACAAAGATTTCCTTATTACACTGTCTTTTCTTGCTCAAAGAGGGAGATAGCATCCCATGGTTAAGCTTTTAAAATGTTTTTCTGAAAGGCCAAAACCTACTATTTCCAATTAGAAATTCTTCAGTTAAAAAAAAAAAAAGAAAAAAAAAAAGAAAAAAACCCAAACAAACAGTTTTCTGGTGAAAAAATTAATATACTTGAAAAATTCATCTTTGGTGATATTTCCCTCAGGGGAAAAGTAGAATATGTTATAGACAACCCTGGCATGAGTATAAAAGCATTCATGGCATTCCTAATAAGCAGCTGAATGAATGCCGATGATGGGCCATAAGGCAGTAGCAGTTAGTTCAAACTGAACATTTTTCAGGTTGGAGAGGGACATTCAGAATGGTTTCTCCGTTCTACCAGACCCTCACACAGCCAAGCAATGCCTGTTCCATGACCATTCTGGCAGATGAACAAGGGTTGAAGCCAGGAAACAAACAACTCCTAAACAAGAGAAAGGCCAGACTTCTCTTGAAACAGCTTTGATTTATTTAAAACAAGAAAGCTATTTTTTTGGCACAGTGCTGATATTTCAATGTTAGCTATGAAATTTACATTTAAATAATATGAAAGTTGGTCACCAACGAACTGTGTTAAAAATACGATGCCAGAGCTGAAGGTCTTTCACTTGGCACCAGACTTCTTTTTCTCAACTTGTAATCGCTAGTAATATACATCACCAAAAAAAACCCCACCCTTGAAAACAATGGCATGCAGTAGGACAGCAAGTATTTCTGAACAAAAGCCTCGGTTATTAAGGTAAAAGACAAACTCATGATGCAGAACATTAAATGTAAAACAATGTGTTGAATCAACTAGGGAGAAAGTAAGACTTGAAGCCCAGGAACCTAACAGTCTAAACCACACAACTTTTGTGCCCAGTGGTTTCAGGTTACCAGGTAATTAAGGTGACCGTGGGCAATCTTTTTGTTTATTTCTAGATAGAAAATGACTGCTTCACCAGGTACACATGATGGTACACACAGTCCTTTTGTATACACAAGAAACATCGGAAACTTCTGGGCCTAAAAATGCTAGGAATTATCACCAATTTTCTAAGATAGCTTGGACATTAATTGTATATAAAATTAACTATATTACTTTTTTTTACTCTAAGTAAAAATGATGAGGCTTAGAAAGTGTTAATAAGTAGTAACTAGACAGATGATCAGAACCTGGTACCATCTCTACTTCTGCAGTGTATTTACATGTCAGGTGGTCATGAAATCTAGCATTTGCCTAGTTGATCTTAATGCACCTAAGATATAAAAAAAACTTTTGCTGAATAAATGTCTATTTGTGAGACTTTAAAAATCTTTCTTCTGTCATTCTAATTACAAAATGAATTGTCTGGCATATGTCCTGATTCTAGTTAAGAATGAATTCATTGGTCCGTTTCCAGCCTGAAATATTTGGGGGAGAATTGTACAGATGAATGTACAAGGCAAAAATATTGTTTGCATAGCCAAGCTGAAAATGAAGAAGGGAGTGGGAAAAACCATGTGTCAGAGAAAAAAAGCCATCTGGCTGATGGGCAAAATGGCTCAAGCCGGCCACCACATGCAAGGCAGACAACTGCTCATTTAAAAGGCCCACCAGAATACTCTGTATGGAACTTGGCAAGCATGTTAGATATCACGGAAACTAAGTGGAGGCCCAACTACTCCTTACTGGCAGTCTGCATAAGTATGGCAATACCACAGGACATTTAGCCTGGTAACCAGTCCCTTGCTTTGTTTTGCCTGCTGGGTTTACGAGCTGGGTGGAGATGTGGAAATTCCTGTTTCTTATAACATTTTGCCACTACATCTGTAAACTCATGTTACGATCTGACTTCCATCTTATTTTTGCTTTTACAAAAGGTTGCAACATTTTTCCCCCCTTTAGTGTATTTTTCCTCTTTTTTCTTTGGCACTTTATGTTATTAAAGCATATGCAGTTCACAACTATATATTGCTATGAATCACTAACAAAGGGAGGTATAGGCCAGCTCCCTAAACCTGGAGACCTCCAGAAATTTTGCTAAAGGCCCTTTTCATACAAGCCAGCTACACTGAAGACAGTTAACAACACAGCAACATGCCTCACACTCATCCTCAGCTACAGCTGCATGTTCCAAACAGTCCTTGGTAATGGGCTTTCAGGGTAATTGGTACCAAAAAACACCATGCTATCATCCAGTTGGAAAGGAGTGTTTCCCAGCATACATGGGAGGAAGTCCAGAGTAAGCGCCAGAAGTGATAGAGGGCTTTAGAGGTCAAAGCAGGGACAAAAATTGGCTCCTGAAACCCATAGCATTGTACCAGTGTAGCTCTGCATCTGAGCAGGGAGCCAGAGAGTAGATGATGGGGTTTGGTGGGGAGGGCACACTTTATCGTCACAGAAACACGTTCATGACAGTGGAGAAGTGATAGACCTCAGAAATGGACAGCAGTAACATACTGCTGGGGAGAACAGGGAGCAAAGAACATCACATCAAAGCTAGTTTTCAACTCTACTCTCAGAAAGAAGCACTTCAGCTGGCAAAAGACTTGGCTGTGCATCTTTTCTGTAAGACAGCAGGAGCCGATTCTTCACAGCATCTCCTTGCGTGTTGTCATTTATTCCCGCACAAAGCTGGCATAAAACATCAACGATGGCTTTTGTCATCACCCTGCAGAAATGTATATTACCTCCAACACTGCATCATGCCAGGACAAAGGCTCAGGGACACAGTGAGAGGAATAGACCTTGTGATCCAACAGCAAGGTCCCCCTGCCATGGAACTGAAGGAATGACCCCAATCAGCCACCTCCTGTATCCGGTCAACCTTGCTCATCTCCTGAGAGCTGACAGGCTTCTAGCATACACCGGCATATGGTGCAGAGGCCTCAGAGGATCACTTAAGCTTATAGAGAGGAAAAAGCCCCTATCAAGTATCAGGCATTACATTACATCCTGGGAAACTCTTTACAGTGAAAGCACTGACCATCATTTGGAGCAGCAATGGGACGAGCAGCAGGACTACCTTTAGAAATGGGGAATTATCAGCTGCTCAGCTGTAATCACTGGCTTAAGCTGAACTGGTGTGAAGATATCATGAAAACCTGGGGTAAATATAATGAAATAGAAAATGTATTTTTCCACACTGTAGATAACACTGTTTCCCCATTTCTTGCCATTCCTTCAGTATTTTCAACAAGTGAACCTCTTGTTTCCACATCTCTTCCCTCTTTTTTTGGGTGGTGGAGGTTGTAGTAAAAAACAGGCGCGTATTCATCTTTTATGGCACAGAGACCTAGCTGAAGTCTTTTTTCTTAACATTACCTGTATTGAATCATTTGTATTTTTTAATTTCAAGCTCAAGATCATGTCAGAACTGACAGACAGCACCTAGGTAAAAATGACATGATTCTTTCAGTGATAATTTCCCTTGTATCCAGCTTTGTATTCAGACAGAGAAAAAAACTGTGCACAAACCAAGACCCTTTTGTGAAGCTGTTGATTAGGCCATGGTTTAAAAATGAAGACTAAGGAAAAAGACGCTCGTTCTCCTTCATGCTTGTGCACTGAAGCATTGACTGTGGAGGGCCTTGAGACTGGTGTCAGTGCAATCAAAGGGGCTACACCTGTCTGTGCCTCGCTCTCCTAGAGCTAGGAAAGGAAGCTGGCTTTTAACACAGTAGTTCCCCGGTGTAAAAGAGAAAAATTATTTGCAGTATTAGATCATGGCTTGCCTTGGCTGTGTGCCAGCAAGAGAAAAGCTTTCATTGGTGCTGCAGTCCCAGAAATGCTAAGAGTGAGTGAGCCACAATGAACAATTCAGAGATGTCTTTTTGGAACTAACAGAGAACACAGCTTTCATAAAACACAGACCATTTTAACTTCAGACACTGATAATTCAAAGGGAAAGCCTTTTAATTGTGTTATTCTATCAACAAGAGGACAAACAAGGTTAAATGCGATAGATGCTGAATTAACAAGCTATTTGCTTGCAGCATTTTTGTGCTGGGGGAAAAAAAAAACAACCTGTAATTATTCTCCAGCTTCATATAGGGAAACTTGCTTCCTACTTTTCACTGTTGGGCTCTTCCTATTGATTTTATGATAATTCAAATACATGGCAAAATGCTCCTGAGCACAAAAGCAGAGGGCTAAGCCTTACTCTCTTTTATTACACCAGAGAGCCACTAAATAGGAAAGGATTTTGATTTAGATTCCTGCATTAAAATTAAATCACACATCCTAAGGAAAAATGATCCGTAATAATGAAAGTCACACACATGGGGATTGAAAGTGCTATTGAATAATGAAGAAAACTACAGTGGCAATGAATGTGAAGGACCACTATGCTTTAATGAAGAGATATTTCTGAAACAAATGTCTCCCTTCAGTGTTTTCCATTGATGGTATGATATTATCAAACAAATTATGTGAAATATGAATATCACAAAGCGCAAATGAATTGCTTACTGCCTTTTGATTTGGGTTGCATCATTATGTGTCTCTGCTGTAGGAAAGAGTTACATGTAGCTGGGTGATTTTTCGTGCATCATTCAGGTCAGGATGAATACGCTGAGCTTCCAGTGCCCAAGGCTGCAAATGTACTTCCATTTTGTAAAATCTCACACACTGACATTGGCCATCGGATGGTGAGATTATATCAGTTCCAATATTGACATCTTGTTTTTGCTTTCAGGACCCCTTTACTGATTTTATAAATTTAAATGTTCTTCCCAGTAGAAAGTTGCTAATCTCTCCCTGTTTTGATTATGCCTGGTTTTACATTTCAACCTCTATAATTTCAGCTTGATCAAATACATTTTAAAGTTAATCTTGGTGCTGCTTCATTTTTAGCACAAAGCTTTAGGCTTGCAGTGTGGAAGGCAGATTTCTTGGAGAAAAATCATTGGACCTGGCAGCATCAAAAGTTCCTATTTGAGTGGCCACCGACAGTGAATAAATGACGACTACATGGAGAAGAGTCATGCCACGTTTTCCAGAGGTGTGATTTATGCACAGCATTCTTAACTCACATTGTTTTGTGACCTTTCAGTATTGCTAACAAAATAGTAAACATCATAGCAGTGATCCAGCTCTATTATTTCTTCTGAAAGAAGCCTGGTACCTCTATGCACACCCAAAATCCACAAACAACATTTCCCATCACTTTAGCAAATGAGAGCAACTCATACAGAAAGTAAATTAGCAGAAGCACAAATAAAACACAAGCCAAGCTTTTATTCCCAAAGTACAGCAGAGTTAAAACAACATACCACTATGAGATGAAATCACTAGAGAATTTGTTTTGCACCTGATATCAGTTTTACATGAGGAAGGTGAAGATTCTGGGGCAGGGCAGGATGATGGGGTGGTGGCAGCTTATAACCCTAAGGCAGAGAGGAAGAAAGCACTTCTCAGTTCTATAGTAATTACTGCCATCCAGGCTTCAAAATTGTTCTAGAATCCTGTATTTCTTAGTTTTGTTTTGTCTTTGTGTGCAACAAGGAACAAGGTTGCTTTTTTTTAAGGAAAATTATATCTAAGAAATGAACAGTACCACACTCTACAGTATTCATCTAACAGGAGATGCAACTTCTTAACCTAGTGGTTTGGACACTCAACTGAGATACATGAATCCTGCTTTCAAAATTTTCTTTATATTTTGGGGGGAGATTTATTATTATTTTTTTTTTTTTTATTCAATGACTGATTAATGTTAAATGCATAAATAAGTCTGGGCACAGAAAAGAGTAATTAAGGGCGCTTCTGCCTCCCCACGTCTGTCTCCCCAGTCTAATCCCATGATCCTTTTTGCACACTGCTCTGGTTGCAAATGCTATCCATTCTTTGCTGTTCTCTAGGACAACTTTAAAACTACAAAAGGAGGGGATACAGCCCTTTTAGAAAATACGTAGCCTATAGCATTTTAACAGCTGAAACCTCCTCTTCTGGAAGGGCAGAATTCAGCTGAACCATGGAGAAAAATGAATGCTGTTGTCCTAATTCTTGGTGAGTGCTCTGACTATTATCATCTCAGTAGAGATCTATGGCTATAATAGGGTTTAATCCAGGATGGGTATATATATTAGTTATGCTCAAGAAATGTCTATGTGATTGAGCCGTAAGGAACTCAAATATCTCTTCCTCTCCTTATAAACTGTAATGAGACTTAGGCAAGAACTGCGCACCTATTCAATTTCAGACTCAGAGGTGTAGCAAGCTGAGATAGCTGCTATAAGGAAACATTTTGAACCCCAGCTTCATCTTGTTTGAGCACACAAAAGGAAATTTCAGGGTTCAAAATCAAAGAGGTATTTTCAAAAATATTTTCTGCTCTTTTTTTCAAGCATCAGGATGTATAGCAATCCGATAGCTATTAAATTAG
>VZTL01071668.1:2607-27947 GCA_013400535.1 Scopus umbretta | reverse complement strand
TTCTTTCTTCTTTCTTTCTTTCAATTTGTGATCCCTTTAACATTTCTTCACCGTGAGACCTCCTAATCTGCTCAAGGACACCATGTAACTGGTCAGTTTGCTGCTGTCTTCCCCTTACAGGATGGCGTGTTCTTGATCCTGCCCTTGATCAGGGGCAGCTTTCCCTCCTACTATACCAGGCTGAATACTGAATTCCCCTTGGGGCCAAAAGCCACAAGACATGGACCATATACCTCAGGAGAGTGGGAGGCCGTGGTTTCTTCCCAGGCGGGAAGTAATAATGGCTCCTCAGGCCTTCTACTGCCCGATGGATAGGGCTGGGCATCTAGTTTTGTCCTGCGGGACCCAGCAGCCACCGTTGTCTTCAAATACAGCGACTCCGATGAATAAACCCCTGCGGCAGCCCAGTCCCACTGCCGGACACGGCAGGCATAGCCCGGCAGCTGGTGCACACAAGAGTTCACGTCGCTAACTCTTCCCCAGATTCTTTCTCATAAACCAGTGCGCTCTACACTGCTGTTCCCAGGCTTTTCTATTGTATTACCACACATCAGCATCCAAGAGGAACAGGAATTCCTAAATTTAGGGTTGTCCATCTGGCAGCATTATAAATTTTAAGAGTAATGGGAAGGTGACTGATAAAGGTATCTAATGAAGCCATAAATGATGTGTCACAGCAGAACATTTTGTTCCTGCTTATGCTTTTGAGGAGAGTACTATGCCTTCAGAGTGGGGAGGACTCCAGGTTTTTTGGTTTGGTGTTTTTTTGTTTGTTTTGTTTTTTTTTTTTAAGGCTTCCAGGCATTGTTCGTGACTCACCCAATTCTTTCTCGGCTCCGCTTCCGGTCCACACATGTGGAAGGACCCATCTCCAAATCTGTTTACTTACCGTAAATGCTGCGTGTTCTGAGGGGAGAAGCAACTCTGAATCTCCTGTATGCAACTTCATACCACCCCAGAACTGGGTGACAAGATAGGGAAAGGCTAAACAGAAAGCCGCTGCTTGTCGCCTGTTCTGAGGTAAAATGTTTTGCACTGAGTGCTGCTGAGCTCTCTGAAGTCCCCTGAGCGCTGCGGGAAGAATAGGAGTTTGGTTGGGAGATTCACTATTAGATATTGTATAAAGTCACTGCTTTTTCCTTTGAATTTCTGTGCAAGTTTGCGAGTGGCGTGAGCTCAGCCACGGAGGGCTCTTCATCACTCTCTGCCTTTCCGCTTGGAAAAGGTGAAACCCTGTCTACAAACCGCTAACGCAGGCCCGTATTACAGAGCACACTGCCTCCTTTTAACACCTAACTTGTTCCCTTTCTGTGCAGTCATCAGACCTGTCTGCTTTTAATAAAGGCTTGTGGGACGCTGGCAAACATGACTCCATCTGTCTGTTCCACTTCGAGGCTGTCAGTGTTCATTTTAGTCTGCGTTTCTTGCCGGCAGTGTCTCTCTCTGTTAGCTGTCCTTACGACGTTTCTTCAAATCAGATCCAGTCAGTAACACCAAAGAGAAGCGAAGCAGTCACCGTCCTGTTACCTGCATAAACAAAGTTGTTCCTTGTAATGAAAAACAATACGAATGAAAAGTGAGTATTACTGTTCACGTACCTCTGTGTCAAATTCACCGTTATATCCTGATTGAGGAAAGCAGCTTTATCAAGGAAAGGACTTAAACATGTGTTTGCAGTTAATTAAAAGGCCTTCTTTGAACAGAGGCAAGGTAAGCACGCGCTTACGTGCTTTTGCTTGTGACCTCTGAAGAAAAACTATAGCTGTAATTGGCATTAAGATAAGAAATGAAGAACATCTTGCTCTGTAAAGAGATTTCTTCTCCTACCTGGTTACTGCATCTGTGCAATTGGGGCTTTTTGGAAGTCAGTGGCAGAACTGCAGAGAAGTTGAGGGGGTACGTATATCATGCACTATACTTCTTCTGAACCTTGCACAGCAGATTCAAAAAACCAATTCTTTCCCTTCCCAAGTCTTTTCTCTGTAATAAACAACTGTTTTTAAAGTATGCCTTTCTAATGTCCAGTTTTGATCTTTCCTTTCTAGGTTAGTTTCTTACTATCAAGCCATTCATTTGATCCCATGGCATTTGGCAGCCTGCAACTGCTTCATAACTTCTGGCACAATTAACTGCCCAGCCAATCTAGAACTGTTTTTAATGAACATGCATTTTTTTTCAGTGGACTGAAGAGCATTTCCTGGCTGCTTTGGTTACCACTTTGTCTGCTTATGATACAATTGGTATTTTCTTCAAATTCACGAGTAGGCAGGCAAAATAGTTGCTCTAATCAGCTGTGAAGTTAATACTAGTAAGGTATTGGTTAGAGCTAATACCTTATCCAGCCCATGCTCAAGTGGATCCTACTAGAAAAATCACCACCGTATTAATCATTAAAGGAAAAAAGTCAGAAAAAAATGTTGTGTTATTCACTTTTGCAAACAGTGCGGCTCTCTGCTGGAAAAATAGTAACAATGATTCAACAGGGATGGGAAAATTCTGTAAATATGGAATTCATGGAATGAAAAAATGTCTTTGCAGCTGATTGGTTGGTAACATTTTTAACTATTACTAAAATAAATTATCCTTCATATGGCATTTTTAATAAACCATACTGTTAAGCTCTACCTTTTATTATCTTTAGAGAGAACATGAGGTTGCTAGCTCTGATGTAAGCCAATCCTCTTGGACCTGTGGCAATGAGTATCAATGAATGGATGGGTTTTTCCTGAGGACAGACACTGAGAGAGATCTGTGCTAATTGCTGTGGTGCCTGCTCCACCTACCTACAGTATCAGGGGGTTATTATTATTACAGTAAAGGTGGTTATTTGCGGGCAGGGATGCCCACTGTCACTACAGGATGCTGGATTTCATTGGTGTAGGATTTCTAAAGGTTGCTTACTGGAGGAAGGTCACTCAGGTCCTTCGACATAAATCCCCAGAAGCCCCTACGAGAACAGCTAATACTGTAGGGAAATCATAAACGTGCATGTTCTGGCATTTGAAAAGTCAGTTCAAAACTAGTTCAACAAGTGCAGCTTTGAATCACGGGAGGCTGCAAAACACCTCTGTGCAACACTGCCAAAGAAGAAATGCCCTTTGGTGACATGTTTTGCCCTGATAAATGGGGCTCCGCTGGTAACACCTCCATATCTCCTGGTTGCTCAGCGGTACCAAGGGCACGCTGTGCGAAGATCTGATTTTAGTCCCGGGGACTGCACTAGGCAACGTGAGAACTTAGAGCAAGAACAGTATTGGCTCAGAAGAGGAAGATCCCCAGGCAAATTGGATTGAAAGCCATCACGCTGGCTGTGCATATACAGAACTTGCAGGGTGGTTCCCAGAACAGCCACGAGCACAGGATATGGCACATCCTATCCTTTCTGCTCTGCAAGACAGGCCCGCCTGCAGCACGGCAAACAGCCTGGTGGCACTGGACTAGTAGGGCATGCTCGGGCATGGGGGCCCCTGTGCAACACACGTTCACAGGCTCCCACTCTGACCCCGCACCAGCAGGTCTGATCTGGAGGGCAGCCTCAGGCTCCTCCTCAGCAGGCAACCCAGGGACACCTGGTGTTTCCAGCCGGCTCATCTACCCGCACACCTCTGCTGCTCTTGCTGCCACAACACACATCAGGCAAGAACTGCATCCATCTGTCTTGATGACACAAAAGTCTTTTTTTATGTAGAGTCTTTCAAGTGGCTCTAGCATGCTCATCATTTTACCATTTATATATTAGATATTAATTGTATCAGCTTGAGATGGATGAATTTCCCTTTGTTACATGAAGGGATATATCTGTATAAAAATGGTGTAAAAACACCATTTATTTTGCTGCTTGAAGTGTTTTCATTAGATTCTGTTTAGGTCTACAGGTGCTGTTAATAGCTGTTCATCAGCCTTTAGCCAAGCTCATGACAAAGACTGCCCTTTCTAAGCAGCAGATACTTAGAAAGAAGCCATTCTAGCAAATGATGTCATATAATCAATGCCATCTACTAAAAGCAAGTTTGCACCCACGATAAACATTTTCTGCAGATAACCATTTTGAGACCTGTTTGAAAAGCATCTTTTCCCAGAGCAGAAGCAACATTTTTTCAGTCTTCATCATTTAACATCCTCTCTCCCTAGGGCTGATGCTGTGATTTGCAGCGTGCAGCGATCCCAACTCTGAGACCTGCTGGACACTGCTCCTTTCCCCAGGCATCAAACATGGCCTTCATGTAAGGATGGAGACATGAAGGTCTGTGCTATGTCTCATCACTTCTTTCCTTTTCAAGGATCAATTATATTTGATGCTTATGAAATCATATCCCGAGACAGTAAGCATGGACATGTTAACTTTATGTTCTGTAACTAAATCTATTCGTTTTCAGAACTGCCTTCCACAGAGGCCATTTTGTGGTCAACTTAAGCTGGTCCAACTAAAAGCCGGTGCCAAAAAGAGCAGTCACATTTCCCCTTCAGAAATGACGTTCTTGCCCCCAGCCAGGCCTCAGATCTAGCAATTGGGCCGTGTAATGCCATGAGGGACATCAGCTCTGCCTGCCAGTGCAACCAAAACCAAATTCTTTTTCTTCACCATTAGTTTTCAGCCAGTTCAGCAAGTTAATCCTATTTACCTAGGGCTGCAGGATTGCTAGAGCTGACACATAGGACCATGTGATTATGGCAGGGAAAAGTGTGTGACTGTATACTGGCAAGAGCCCATAGCTGCTGATGCTGATCATGAAACCACAGCCTCAACCGGACAGTAAGGGAGGGATTCATGCCCGGGAATTGGTAGCTGACACACAAACATCTTCAGATCACGAGTCTCCCTTTAGAGTCAGTAGAGATCTAATCAGCTTTGCCTGTGGAGCCTGCAATGTGGTTTATCTCCTCCTACAGTAGAATGTGCTTGATTAGATGAATCCCATCCTTAGAATGCCCATTTCTGTCCTTGACTATAAAGAAAGACTGGTGTGAATAGCTCAGAGATTAGGTCAATGGCTGAGGCAACTCCTGCCCCCAAGTGTTATTTCTGCCCATTGTAAGGCAAGGTTTTTTTCTTATTTGTACATTAAAGCATGAGTTAAGTGAGTTCTTTAATGCCACAAACTGAATAATGTCAGAAAAGTAGAATCCAGTGGCCTGTCCTGCTACTACTAATGCTTATACTAATATACTAGAAATGTGATAGTCAAAGCTGGGTCTCCAAGCTAAAATTCATAGGCATAGCGGAGGTGTTTTGTTTTAATCAGTCCTGAGCAGCCAACAGTTCCCTCAGAAGCAAACAGGAGTGGTGGCTGCTTTTGGAAAGCAGGTCATTTATGTAGGTGATTAAGCACGGCGGAGCCTTACTTCAGGCATGAGTTTTCAAAAAACCTTCATCTAAATCTTACAAGCTAATTCCATACAGTTCATTATCAATGGCTATTTGCACAGCGAAATAGTGACTGTGAACATTGCTTCTCGAAAGCTTTATTTGTGTTGACCTGCTTTATATCTAGCCAGATGTTTCTGTCTTAATGTTTGGGAAAACAAAAGTTCACATCAGCATGGGTGGATTAACTGATGTGCCACAGTAGCTGCAGAGCCAACGCAGCTAAGATGCTACCACTGCTAAGATGACAAAGCAAATATTAAATACAGCAGTTACTGTGGCTGTCCCAGGAAGGACTTGTCCATCAAGTTTCCAAGTAATCTGTTTATGAAATACATGCTCCATCTCCCTTATTGACTAACAATGTGTATTATCTGGTTAGTTAACAGTGGGGATAAAGGTCTTTTTCCTGCCGTATGTCAAGCTCTTGTGCAAAAAGCTGCAGTTAGACTGTGTATAACCCTAGGATTGTGAACAGTGCCAAGTAAAGTTCTAGGAATATGCTTATTCAGGTTTTTATTAGCCGCATGTAATAGACATACTTTGTGCCTTTGCTAATTAGATAAACCAGAACCTATCTGTTCCTTGGAAATTTCCCTATAGGAAGATACTCTCCTTGTAAGAAAGGGAATATGTAAATAAGCAAAATAGGTGCTTATTTGATGAGCAGCACCACAGCTCACTGGTGTTGTTAATGCACTGGTACGTGCATTTCATATCACTGTAGTGATATAAAATCCCTATAAGCACTATCAAAATACATATATATAGACACTAACTGTTAAAAAAATTCAATTAATTAGTAGATCTTTTTCAAGCTGGTCTTCACAGCTTCTACGCTTGTTAATAATGATAGCCAACACCTTTATGTTTAATACTAAGCAGTAAAAATGTTTCCAACGTGGTATTTCGGATTCATGGAGACTTGATTGCAGCCTATAAGCGCACAGAAAGGCAGCTGATAGGGTTTGTGTGTTCACGCTTCCCTGAGGAGTCGTAACAGGCTGGGCTCACATAGTCCTCCATGGGAGGCAACAATACCAGTGGATTGCCTTCCAGGACACTCTGTGAACAAGGAATCTGGTGTGCACGTGTGTGGCCCCTCCTGAAATGTTTGGCATGGCGGCATGCAGGCAGCGCGTAAGCTGGGAAGTGTTGTGGGAGGGAGAAGATTTGCTGCTTGAGCTCTGTCATTATAATTCACCATGGTCATGTGCGATGTTTTCCCAGCATTGACTCTGGCCTGATCGAGCAGTCGGGGCAGCTGGGGCGTCCTGGCAGTGCCACATGGCCCAGTGCTTTCCACCAGGGCATGTAGCAGGACTGAGTCTTCTCATTACTGAGGTGATTCATCCTGGCCCTGCATACCATAGTGTCCTCCTGACCTCCTTAGTCTCACCCCCTGTAACTGTGTCACACAGCCTATTTGTGCTGGTCGGGATGATAACACAGGTCCCTGCACATAAACATCCCTGTCTGGCAGCCAAAACCCAACAGTTTGAATGCCGCCTAATCCAGCCGTGGGTAAAAAAGTGAATGTTGACCCCACATCACGTTCAGCCTATGAAAAGCCTCCTTGGGGTTGCCCAAAAGGCAGGGCCATGGGCAGTGAAGGGGGCTGCAATCAGTGCTGAGTCCTGGGCCCCAGCCAGGCGCTCAGCCTTCCATGCTCCCTGTCCTGGGCAGAGTGCAACCAGTTGCAGAGCTTGGAGCTCAGTGCCCTGTCCTCTGAGTGACATGCCCCAGCATAACCCCAAACTTGCAGGCAGCTCAGTTTCATGTCTCTATATTATCTGCTCCACCCAGCAAGGGAACCCTCCACGGATCCGTCCCCCTGGGCCGCTGGGATAGCACGCACACGCGGGGACCCTCGGGACCCTCCCGCCTGCAGCAAGCTGACAGGAGCAGCAGTGCTGTGACCAGCTCCTCATGCTCCTGTACAGCTGTTTATCTGGGAGAGATGGAGCCTTCAGAGGGGAATGGTCGCCTCCAGCTTGTCCTTTCACGACTGCCTGCACAGCCTTTGGGCGTGCCTGAGTGCCATGGTCTGAACTCAGCCAACTCTGCACGCAGCCTGCTGAAGCCACCGAGGTGGCAAAGCAGCTAATAATTAAACCTGCTTTTTCAGTTTTACTGCTGGAGAAATGCCTCTCTAACAAAGCACTAAGGAGAATACAATGCTCCTTTACATCAAAAGAATATCCAGATACCCAAGGTAAATAGTGGCCTGCATTTAGCATGCTAATTTCTGTGCTGCTATCTACTTCCTCTGACAGTCTCGAGGAGATCAGTGAGTTCTTCAGCCCTCTTAAAAATTCTCCGGGCTGTTGCTTTTAAAGTGAAGCAGGGAAGTAGTTGCATTTCCAAAATGGTCTCAGTTTGGGAAATTTCAAATGACCACAACTGTAGCATAAAATGTGCACAGGCATCTGTTGGCACACAGTCTTGGCAATTACAAATGTGGTCATCTTCCCTCCAACTGGGTGACTGTTGGAGGTATCAGTTCAGCGCACATGTGTGCGCACACACAGAATAGATGCAGTTCAGGAGGAAGGTTAAGAACGAGGATCCCTGCTTTCCTAAGTCCCGGGAAGACACTGTTGGCTGCCTCATGCTGGAGACTAGTACAGTGCTCAAGCAGTACTATTACAGTGTAATATCCTGGGCTTTATTTGTTCCAGTAAGAAAAACCCCAGTGTGACTGAAAAATACAAAGGAAACAGAACAGACAGACAAGATGGAGCGAAGACAGCAAGAGGGGGAAAAAAATCAAAACCAGAGTTAGGCAGTTAGTTATTTTCACTAAATCCAAAGTTCTTGCTTCCTTCTGCCAGCCTCACTTGATTGTTGGACAGTGCGGACAGTTTCTACAGGTTTCTCTTTAGCCAAAATGACTTACTAATAGGATGTATTATTTGTAATAGACATAAGGGTATCACTTTATAAAAACAATCTTCTCTGGGAAGTAGTAAAACCCTTGCTCAGTTTAAAGCCTGTACTCAAGTGTTTTTGCTGGATGGGTGCTATGTGGCTTTATTCCACTGAATCATCCCCAGGGAGAGTAGAAACGAGAGATAGTGGGGAAAGAGGTTTGGAAACAAATAAACACTCTAAATCAAAAAGGCAGGACTTCATATACAACCCAGGCCACAATAGCACCAATGGCTCCCACAGGGCCAGGATTCCTCCTGCATTTACAATTGAAAGACAAAGCCTAATAATCTTGTGCTAGCTTTGCGTACTTCAGCAACTTTCCTCAGTTGTTTGCAAACCTCTCAGTTCATCAGTGCCTGATGTGTGGCAGATGTCTCCCAGAGCTGCTGAGCACCCGCACTATCATCCTTCTGATGTCACCCAGGCCTCAAACATGAAAGACTTGTCAGCGGGGGGGAAATGCTCAGCATTTATCCGGGGCTGTTAGTAAGACAGTTCTTTTGGGGGTGTATTTTGCGAAAAAGGACACGTTTCTTTGGGAATCCCCTGTCCTTCACAGATGCTCTCAGGGAGATGGAAGAAAAAGTTACTGATAGTTTCAAGGACAAGCTCTCAAGTTATTGCTCAAAGGTTGATCATTAGGAGCTGTAGCATTGATATGACTTTAAACCCTGACTCAGAGATTGTCACATCAAAGACTCCTGCCTAAACTGTGTAGTGTCTTCTTGAAACCTAGTCAGCAGTGACGGAAAGGTTTCAGGTCATGGGAAAGCTATCTCGTTCCTGCAGTCTGGCTATGCCCTGGCTGCCAGTGTCTTCTGGCAAGAGCAGCCACGGTCACTCAGGTCCAGGTATTTGGAATGTTTCAGAAGCAGATAAATAAAACATTAATGAAGATCAATATGAGGGAAAATATGGAATTAATATGCTGCAAAGAGATGACCCTAAAACAACAGCTGAAGGGGTCACTGGACTTTTTATTCTGCTATTTGGCCGAAATTTTGCAAAACAGTTTCCCCATAATGCACAGAGGAAGAAGTGATTGTGAAATGGGTCCTAAATGAGAATTCTCATTTATAACATATACCTTGCAAAAGCAATTACATGGAAAACCTTTGCTTCCAACACCGCTGATTTGGGGTTAATGTTTCTACCACCCCAGACAAATGACAATGAAACCCCAAGTAGCTGCAAATAAACTGTTGTTTAAACAGCGACTCTCACTCCTGTGCTAAAGGAGAATTAGCTCAGACAAAACCAAAAATGGGGAAAAGATAGCAAATATTATCATTTGATTCCTCCTCAGTAATCTATATAAAATTACCTAAAATTATTCTTCCTCTTTTTTGAAGAAGTAACCATTTCCTAAAACAAATAAGCAAGAGTGACACTAATCTGAGCAACCTGGGTGAGAAAGCAGAGCACCGAGTGCATATAGAGACAGTCTCACCCTGAATTCCGGGTGAACTTCCTCTCCTGTGAAAGGAGGAAGTCAGGCTACCGGCCTGTCAATCAGACGGCTGATATTAAATTAAGTAATAAAATTAGAAGGATAGATGTTGTCTGGGAGAGATTTCCAGTTTACCTAATGGTCTGCATTGGTGTGTTGTGAAGGTCCCGATAGCTGCGCAAAGACAATTTATCAGCATGGGTTTGTTTCTATTAGCTACATGCTTAAAACAAACCCCAACCCTCACTGCCAGGTAATACAAGTCCTGAGTTTTCTTAGAATAACTCCCAAGTTGAGAAATGTGTAGTATTCTTTGTATGCATTTATTCTTATTTATCATTTACCAAGAGCAGGAAGGGACCTCACTGGTAATCAGGGGTCTTAAATGTGGTTAGGGACATGCGATGCTGAGACTGGGTACACCGCCTGTTTCTCAGCACTGCTGAGGCTGAAACAGGACAGAATGATTTACAGCATGATAAGTAGTTGCCCTGACATTAAAGTGAGCAGCTACCATTCTTCCAGGCCAGTCACCAGGGAGAATGAGCCTGTAAATGGGGGAAGAGGCTAATTGTTTTGTGTTCAGTGACTAAAAAGAAGAGCAGAAGACAATTCCATGTTTGTGCACGCTAAAAGCTGTCCTTACCATTGCTAAGATTTGACTTTAGTCAGTGTTTTTCTTATTGATGCTTCTGATTTTCTGTAGGAGGTGATTTTGCTGTAGGATCGCTAAAAAATATTGGTTCACAGCCTGGTGCTGTGGGATACTGGATTAGGACTAAACCTGACAGCGTCTTTGGTAGTACGTGTTTGTGTGATAATAACAATAATAAATCCATGCAAAACATACACAGTTTTTCTCCAAAAAAACTTTTTCTTTGTACCAATGCCAATTGGTTACATACAGTAGATCTTTACATGTCCACTAATAACTCTGAAGCTATGAAGAGTTAAATAGCATTATTCAGCATGTACAGATCTCAAAGTGCTTCATCACAGCATAGTAATTTCTTCAATCCCACTTTATAAAGGTTTTTGGTTGGGTTTTTTTTGTTTGTTTTGTTTTGGGTTTTTTTTTGAGAAAGTTGGCTGTTTGCCCAGGCTGAAGTTGTGGAGAAACAGCTTGGTAGGGGTGCAGGGGCAGGACCTGGGGTAAGCCTTTAGAAACAACTCCACTTTCTGACAGGAAGTTTTGCATGCAGCTGAGGCAATGCAGATGTGGCAGGCCACTAGCAAACACTGCAAATCATTGCAATAATGCTGAGCATAGAATCAACTTCTGTAGCAAGTGCTATTTCACTTCCAGAAAATGGCTTTGAAGATGGATTCTAAACTGTAAAAAAACAGGATTAAAAAGGCAAATGACCATTGTAACATCTGGTCAATTTGAGCCAGGTTCTAGGATTTTATGTAAGAAGTTGCTGCAGAGCCAGATTTGAAAACAAAACTCATGGTTACTGCTTGGCACAAACCCATGGCTGAATTCCCTGGCTGGACTTTGCCATTCAGTTGAGCGCATTTCCCTGGAGCACAAGCAGAGGACCATGCTTCCAAGGCCATGATTGACTCACCGCATCTTGCCAACACTCTATCTGGTTTGCACCCACAGCCATGCCAGCAGCAAGTGCAAATTAGCAGCAGTTACAAGATGAGTCTTCCACGGATTCTTTTAGCCAGAATGTGAGCTAGCAAAATGAAACAGGAAAAGAGTTTAAAAACATGCACAAGTGAAGACTATGGTTGTTCATACACAAATTCCATTCCAAGCCTCTGCAAGAAGGTTTCCAGGCCTCTGCCCAGAGAAATTCCCTGAATTTAGGCAATGCAGGGTCTAGCTTTCAGTCCTTTACTTAAGACCAGTAACTAGAAAATGTAGTCTTGTGCCCTTTCCCCCTTTGATAACACATGGAGCTCTACTGATTGTGGCTTTGCACAGAGGTGAGGTCCCCGTGTAGCCTCCAGTTTCATCTTGAGACCTCAAGCGCCGAGGCAGGAATTTGGCTTTGAGGAAGAGTGGGAGATGTAGAGCAGGGAATTTTACTCATTGCATCTTACACAGAGACGCAGTGACACATTCTTGTTTGCTTACCTGTATTTGTCCCACTGCTGATCTGTGCCCATCACATTGCTGAAGTTGGCTGAATTAAAATTGGTGAAAAATGATCTTACACCTGATGAGAGTGAGGCCCCAGCCTGCCTTGTCCCTCTAGAAACTGGCACAATGGTGAGAAGATTTTCCTAGCTTTCAGTTCACTTGAGGAGAAATATTTAAAATGTGCCCTAAAGGTAAGTCTGTAACTATTCTCATAAAAATATTTTTCCAATCAAGTGAATACTTCCTTGATGATATCATTTTCTTTAATGCTAGAACTTCCTCCTGCTTTTAGTTGCAACCACAAAGTACTTACAATGGAGTACAAGCTAATTACGTGGATCTTTGCCATAGGAGGTATTTGCTTCACCTCCCAGGAAATCATTATCTGTCATGATCTGCCATTTGCCCTGATGGCTTTGTTTATGTTATCATCCAGGTCTCAGAAAGTCCATATTATCTTTCCCTAGTGGCATCTAAAGATTGATTAGTAGTAGTCAGAAAAGACTTTACGTGGCAATTAGCACTAAAGTCGGTCAGTGACTTTAACACTTGCATTTGTCAAGAAGGATTTTCTAAACTTCCTGCATGACCTAAATAGCCATCTAGCTCTGGGGTCACTGGAGTATTCCCTGATGGTCTAGCAAGAACTGAGGGGTCAGGTAGGTAATATTGTTTTATTTGCAGTTGGATGATAAAACACATTATGAGCAGAAAAAAAGTGCATTCACTGTTACTACCTACAACTCCAGAGAGGTCTGTGCGATACCCAAGCATGCCAGAGGTCTATTGATGCAAATTCTTGTCAAGGAAGGTCCAATTTGGTAGAAGCCAAGATTGAGAGCTTTACCTAAAGTGGCTTGTCTTCACTTCTGTTGAGGAAGATGGATCGTTTGTTCCTGCTGTGCCTTTGGCAATGCTCTTCCTCCCCCAAATAGCAAACAAGTGTAAGTATTTACAAATATCTAGTATGTCTAATGCTAATGAAGTTGAAGTCCAGCCAAGGGTTCACCGAATCTGAAGGAAAGCTTGTCATTTGCTTTACTGGGCTTCTGTTGTGTCCTTGGGACTTTGACTGACACGAACATGTGCAAAAATTTGTATTATGCATAAGCTTGCTTCTGCTGTCCTTACAAGAAGACCTGCTAAAAGAGCTGATTAAACAGCAAA
This sequence comes from Scopus umbretta, assembly GCA_013400535.1. Lineage (NCBI taxonomy): Eukaryota > Metazoa > Chordata > Aves > Pelecaniformes > Scopidae > Scopus > Scopus umbretta. The sequence continues at coordinate 14,936 of VZTL01071668.1, read as the reverse complement.
AAAGTATTTAGCAGCTATCTTTGCAAATAAAAAAGTTTTTCAGATTAGTATGAGTAATGGGGAAAAAATTACTAGCTCTAGCCAAGTATTCAAGCACCTGCTAAGTAACTGCCATAATCCTCATAAATCTGCATGTTGCATTAATTTTACCACAAAAAAAAAATATAAAAGTTGATAGTGGAAGCTGCATTATTGGTTATTATTTGCTGCATGTCATGTCCAAGTCAGAGTTTCAGTTGCCAAGGAGGTAGACATAATGCATTAAGACCAATGATATATTCACAGTAAAGAACAATGGAGTAATAACTGGGCCCATAAATTACTGCTGCTCAAACCAGGTAGCCCAGTAACAAGCATCATCCATCAGTCAAAAATTAAACCAGTCAAAAATGAAAGTTAATTAGCCAAAAGTTGTCATAAATATGTTATGTTTTCTTACCCAGAAAAAGCCTACATTGAAAAATAAGACTATCTGGAGCTAGCTAATTCTAGGTATCTTTGTAGCCTTTCTTTTCCCTTCATAGCAGAAAACTCTGGCATGAGTCCATTCTGTAGAATGCAAAGGATTTTTTTTCCAACAAAGCTTCATCCTTTCATGGCATCTGAGCCTCAGAAGTGCACTTTGCCTCCAAAATAGTATGTCAGATAAAGGCGCTGTTGCGTATAGTATAGTAACGTCTCAGCATTGCTGATCTGGCTGAAAGCAAGATTAAATGGAAAAGCAGTATAACAATATGTGGCTTTAAGGCTATCGAGTCTGTGGAGCTTTTTAAAGTTGTAAAGATTAATATTTAACTTTCAGCTAACTTTTAAGGTAAATATATAAATAAAACTCACTTCTAATAACTGGTGTGGATTATACTGTATGTAGCCTTAATTAGGCCAAAGTCTTCCACGGTGCTGAAATGCCTATTAAGCAGGCTCCCAGGGCAGGCTTTGGCTTCTACACCCCATGCACCGGCTTTGTAGGTACTAGGATTCCTCTGGCTTTCGTGCAAGTTACAGGAGGGAAGAATAAGATAAAGACACGGCCCAAAGGCTGTTACGGCACCATTACTGGGCCCAGCCGTATTTTGGACTATGAATGCTGGAAGCATTGCTTACTGGGAAATGGATTTCACCTTTATCAGCACAGCAAGAGGTACACACAGGGGCTAGGATTACAAGCTGCATGAGGAGCAATCTCTCTTTTTTGGACGAAGACAGGAGTAATAGCAGGGAGCTTCTGCTCTGCCCTGTTTCTTGTTCCTGCGGAAAACTGCAGGAGATTGATTCTTGCAGTGAGCGCCTGGGAACCAGCTTGTGCCACTACTGGGACCAGATCACTTCCTCCTGGGTTACCCTCCGACAGTAAAGGCAAAAATGTGAAATTCCCTGTGGTAAAGTATTTTATAATTGTTCCAGAGGGATTTATCCCTTTCTACCTGTTCAGTGATACAGTAGAGATCACATGACCTATTGATATGTTTAGGAAGAAGCTTGATGGTCCTCTGTATTTAAGCCTGATATCCTTTAAGCATTTTATCTGCCCAGCGAGTCAGCACTTTCACACCGTTTAAGTGCTGTAGTCACACAGGATGGCCTGGTCAGCTAGCTGCGGAGGCGACAGTTGGCCAGGCTAATCATTAAATAAATTACTTTGGTAACTCACCAGTATCTTCCCAGTAAATTCCATTCCCTAATACACGCACAGCTGCCCAAAGTTGGAAACCAAAGTGGTTGCACCACTGCCACCAAAAATCTGCCCAAAGTGCGGACCTGTAGAGGATCCCAGTGCTGTCTCTGAGCACCCCCCTGTGATGAGCCTGTTACAGATGGGAAACTAAGGCCCAGGACAGAGTCCTGATCAAGGTCGCACACGAAGGCTGAAAATTGGAGAGCTGGTCCACATTTTTCAAAGATGATGCAAGTTCCCCTCCAATCTATCCTTGAGCTGCATTATGTTCTGTGCATATAAAACTTCCGTTAACTTGCAGAGGCAACTTCTATATGTCATTTGTGTGCCCATAACTATACGTATTATTAAAATTCCTGATACTGATATTAAACATTAATGAATTTATCTCACAACATTCAACAGTGTACACCATTATTATCATTCTGCAAGGCTTAAGCTGTACCACATACACATGTACAATTTACCTTCACTTCTAAGAGGTAAGTATATCCATCAGCACGATGGCAATGTTTTGTAAGCACTCTGTAAGCGGTCACTATTCCCATGAATATTCTATTTATTTTCCTGAATATATTTGAAAATTACATCCTGAATGTGATTCCAATGCTACACATGTGCTCTGGGAAACACAATTATGCCTTTGTAAGAAAATGGGAATTCCAGGATTCCAAAGCAAAAATCCTGAGAGAGAATGACGACCATCTCCGGGATGCCTTCCCCGATGTTTGGCACATACTGGTAGGAAGTTCTTATTTCAAGAACCTCAAGAGGCACTGCATTTATCATATTAGTGTGATAATACTTCAAGAAGACATTGTGAGTAAAGCAGCTTAAACAGCTCAATGCTACAGCTGTAACTTAAGCTGTTCTCATTTATTACTGCCATTGTGATTGATAGAGTATGCACTCTCCGTAGCATTTCTTATTCATAATAGTGTAATTGTTAACTAAGACTCCGATTCAACTATTTTTATAAAACTTGCATAAAAGATGCAAAATGGCAAATCGGAGATAATTACAATTAATTGCACCAGCAAGTACTAAAGCATCTGCAGCCTAAGAAAATCAGCATCTTGCAGCAACAAGCTTACCATTTTCTGAAACAAAACAGGTAAAAATATATTTAAATCAGATCTTAAATTTTGTATGAATATATCAATAAAGAAAATTCCCTAACAATTACAGGGCAACAGTGCCATCTTGAGGTCAGTAGAGAATTAAAGGAAGAGGAAAGCTGCAGGTATTGCTCTGAAAGTATTTTACTTTCAAATGCAGAAATTATTTGTTCCGTGTATATGTTCCAAGAAAAAAAAAAAGAAAAAAAAAAAAACTCTCAAGCCATTTTCTTAGTTTGGTCGTGTTAAAAGCAAGGCATTTGCAAACACCAGCCATTTCACAATACAGTCTTTCCTGAATCATTAATTACTAATTTATTTTCTTGGTTGCTTGGTTTCCTCCTTTCACTAATTAGTACCTGCATTTTGCGGATGATAAAGCATGCAACAAAATTCTTGCATCCTACATATTTTTTTTTCAGATTAGACTAGCACTACTGCGTATTCTACCCTTCACTAGTTTATGGGCTATACAAGATCCACATGAAGGCCAGTAGAACTGCATTGCAGATCTTGTGGTTGAGGCACAAACCAGAAAAATCTGAATATACAAACCTGGTGAGAAGGCAGGGATTCACCCTCCAAATATACGTGAGGATCTTAAACATATGAAAGACTGCAGCAGGAAAGCTGCACTGATCCATATGGCAGAGATATTTTGGCTTTGCATACCTGCCAGGCGCTGCCTGCCACACCGAGCGCTGGGTAATGACTACCAGAATAGTGGTAGGTTTGGACTACCAAACCAAATGGTCATATTCTAATTCTTTCAAGCAAAGGCTGTGATGAAAACAGTAACCACTATGCAAGCAAATATGAGGAGCTCTGCTGGGTGGTTAAGAATCTGCCAGAGCAGAAATATTGTCTGGTGACACAAGTACTTGTCTATCAGCAAATACGCCAAATTAAATTGATGTTTCAAGTAAGATTCGCTTTTTTTGAGTAAAAACCATCTAGAATACCTCCTTAGAGAACATTCATCGTCCAATAAGGAAACAAATGTTTTTTAAATTAGCTGTTTTCTAAGAATGTATGTTTAATGGCATTTCAACTGAGAGAGAGAAAATCTTTATATGAAATATGTGCCAGACATTATAGTTCCAAAGGATTTTTTTAAATTTATGAGTCTGGGTTAGTTTGTGGAACTTACACCACCTTAAGCAAGCAGCTCCTACTCTGGCAGAGAATTGTGAAGCGAAAGATAGAGATACCTCATGAGCTTCAAGAAAATAAGGATTTGCTATTAAAAGCACCATTTCCCCACCCCAAACACAGGTGCCAATACCCTGGACGGTGTCCCATCCAGGACAGCGGTCTCAGGGGATCAGTTTATAACAGTTTCAAGGCAAGCCAAAGGAGGCATTATTTCAAATGCTATGACCTGAAGCAGGCCTTTCGGAAGCTGATGGACAAGCCATTCAGCTGCCCAGGCAGAATGGACTATAAACTCATCAATTATGCTAAGCTGAACCATCCCACTCATTAGTCAAAGACATTAGACTAAAAGTAGCCTAGTCAGTAGGAAGAGATAGCATAAAATCTCTTTTTGCTCTTTTGATAGTTAAAAAATATTTACAAGCACAGACAAAAAGCCACTGTTTTTTCACATATGAAAAATATCAATACTTCTTTTATTAAGTACTGTACATTACATACAGCATCATTTTAACATACAGATTGGGAATCTCTGTACAATTTTCATCTGAAAAGTTTTTCACACCAGGTTTTAAAAAATCTGTTTTACAATATTCATTCTTTATGTTTTCAGAAGAGTAATGTATGGTAAACAGGAGGACCAAACTATTTTTTGATTTAATAACACAATTTGTACAGCTTGTTTGATTTGGTATCGAAGCTACCTGTTTTCTTAATATGATCTCTTATGCCCTTATCATGAACTACCTATCCTAGACTAAGAGTTTGTATAACAACTGTTAAAATATATTTTCAGTAGGTTCCAGCTTAAAAGCCAGACTCACAAGTATCTTCCTATACATTTAATCAACTCTAAAACGTTAAATACTGTACATCTATGTTACAGTTTCAGCGCATACCCAAGATTTGTCTGCTCTTTAGTTGATAGTTTTTTTCCAGTTCAGACAGTGCTTGAGCCCGTAGATTTGCAGCATATAGACGTTTTTTGAGATCAGAGCATTTCTCTTTGGAAAGGGGATAGTTTTCCAAATTAACAGGAGGCACAGCATTCTCTTCACTTCCATAAAAGTGTACTTTCTTCTTGGTTGTAGAAGAGGGGAGCAGGAGTGCATTATCTTAAGAAATCAAAAAATAAGTACTGAATTAGCACATCTTTCAGCATTTATTGCTTAGCTTACATCTTTTAACCCTGTTACCTATTTTGCTAACTACCTATGGCTTTAAGTGATCCAATTAAATGCATTTCAGTTCATAGCAACAATTCTTTTCCATTTTTGGAAGAAAATTTGAAAACAAGGCTTTTAAATAATTGTGGTAAAAGGATAGATGCCATTGTAGTTTCTAGGGTGTACCTCTCAACACCTAAGGAAATATTAGTTGACATAAGGAGAAAAGACATGCAGTTTCTTCTGAAGGACAGGACAGTAACATAATCCAGATCCATATGGAAATGGAGAATTAGGGTCTCAGCTACCAAAAAAACCTTGTCTTTCCTCTGTAGCAGGGGCAGACCCAACCAGTCCAGAGGTCTTTCTACATTACCCACAGTTCCAACTCTATCCTTGTATTAAGTCAACAGGGTACAAACTAGGCTGTGCTTTGATGAATAATGAGTTTATGTGCATTAACAATTAGCAAGTTACTTTCACTACAGCCTCCAGGACAGGAATTTTCATAGTACAGCTATGCTTTAGCTGTACAGAACTGCCACAATCAAAAGGCTTTTTTTTAATGACTTCAGGTACAAAAACTACCGTAAAAAAATACTAAGACAGCTGTCTCTAAGAGGTAACTTCACCAGACTCAATTCAGAAGAAGAAAATTAGACCTTATCAAAGGTCTAACTATCCTAATCATAACTCTGCTGAAGCCTTCATTTTCGGTTAATTAGGCTAGAGCAAGGATGCAATAAGCACAGAAAAGTGAGAAGGACCAAACTGAAGGGGCTAAGGAACATTTCAGCATTTTGTAATTTCATATCAGTAAGCTATATCTGGTTTAACATTAAATCCTTCCCTAAGAATCAGAAAATCCCTGCAAAAATAGGGTAGCATCTAGGACACTGTTCTAGAAACCAGGAGTTTTGGTCTTCTGTTTTACTGTGAACCACACAACTGACTTTGAGGAGGAATTAGGGATCTAAGATGTGTAAGATGCAATCCAGTTGTGAAAAAGACAGTCATATTAGAGTAACTGAAGATAACAGAGGCAACCTTGATGATATGCTGGAGAGACACTTAGTCCATTCATATCGTTACAGGGAGAATTTTAGAAACAGTATTACGAGAGTACCATGGAATGAATTTGAAGAGAAGCAAACATTGTGACAAATGTTTAATCAAGACATCTACAGATATTGCAAGATTTGGTCAGTCTTATAACTATATTCACTTTTATGTATCATCTGTCTTGAGGTATGAACTACTCAAAGTGGTTTTGCCCCTCTTAAAAGAATATAATACCCCTGTTAAGATCAAAATATCATGTAAGGGCTGGGAGTTGCAGAAGAGAACAGAAACAAATGCTGAAGCTCATTTACCTTCAGTCATCCAGTGCTAGAGGCAACATCAGAAAGCCCAAGGCAAGTTTATTCTTAATTTTGTATTCTTTAATGTATCAAAGTCAGACAAGATATTGAGAGACGGGTGGAATTCTCAAAGTTGACAGGAATGTTAGAAATAGCTCAAGTACCACTGACTATTGGGGTGGCATTTTAGTTGTGTTCTCTCCTGCTGTGATAGGCACTTCTTGGGGGGGTGGGGGTGGTGGTGGGAACCTACAACTTCGGTTATATTTGTATTAGAGGCAGTGACATGCTTATCTTGCTTTATCCAAGCAAAACCTAAATGAAGTGATTGTTGCTGCATGTTAAAGGATGTTCAAATTTCTTTGTTTTAGAATACTAAAGACCCAGCCATTTAATATTCCACCAATATTTCAAAATGCATTTAGATACTTGAATAATTTATTATTAATGCAATGAACAGATTGTATCACCTCTTATGATAGTGAGGACTGAACAATCAAGGCCAAAGTGAGGGTCAAATACTTATGGGGTAATAACTACTGCAAACCAGATTGGGCTGCAGGTAGTCAGGAAGTATTACAGCACATCTATCAAATCTGTTTTTTTTTCCCCTAGTGAGTTAAACTGGAGTAAAAAAAGCAGTTTGTATTCTTCAGAGCTTGTATGATGTACCAATCACCACTGGGTCACTTGCAACAAGCATTATTTCCCACCTTGAAGTTTTTGGAAACTGAACTAAAGTTGAAGTGGTTAGACATGTGCAACTTTATTAAAATTACCTAAATCAGAGGTCTATAAAAAGACATCCGTAAGTAAAACAAGTACAGCTGAGAAATTTTGAATTACAAGTCAGCACTTCCATTAGCTTACTGCAGGAACCTAGTTTTCAAAACAGCACAAGACTGCAGTGCTGACAGTGGTCACTCCTACTCATGGCTGAGCATCATTGTCTTTTTGCAGAGTAGAAAATCAAGAGTCTCTTCCCAACCATGCAGAGATAATTGGGGTTTGTATTGCTACAATGGGACTAGGTTCAGTATGCTGAGCATCAGGGGCATTCTTCTGGTCATACCAGCCTACATTTATCAGTGCAAGTGGCTTCTTGCGTATTTTCATACCTGGACCATCTGCACAAGCTAATGTCCTCTGCTGTTTGTAGAGATTGTAGTTCCTCATCAAGCTTTCAGCTCTGTTTTGAAAAAGAGAAGTTTAAGCTTTTTGTTGTAAGATTGTAGAGTTTCTAATCTAGGCAGTATAGGGTAGTGAGATACCTAGCAAGTTTGTCTTCTGCTAGTCTCTCTCGAACACAGAGTTCCCGTTCTCTCTCTGGAAATAGAAATATGGTGGTACACAGTGTTAAAATGTAAATGTTAAGTTAATGTGATTGTGCATGATGGATTTTCTTGCAGAAAGAGACAGCAGTAATAGCCTGTCAGCTGTACCTGTATTTCTGCTTTGGTGGTTCTAAACAAAGCAAGATAACTGCTGTGTAGATACACCTTTATCAACAGACTGATAAAGCACTGGACGAGTACTCTGAAGTGCCAGGGGTGCTTCTCCCCCCCAGTACTCTGCCATATCTGCAACAATGAAGCTATAGCAGCTTTCTATTCTGCACATTAACTCATGGCACACATGACACCAGATCTAAATAAATATTTAGATACCAGATACTATAATTTAGCTATGACTAAAATTCTGTTTACAGCAGCAGCAGCAGTTACTCAGGCTCAGAAAACAGTATCTATGGCTTAAAAATCTGTATTACAGAGCCTACTGCATATGCAAGGAGTAGTTTTATATGGGCAGGAAATACCAACACCTGAGGACCAGCCCTCTATATAGTTTCACAGGCAAGCTACCTGTAGGGTTGCAGCTTCCTTAAAAGCAGTTGACAGTTTGCTCAAGTATATTTTGCTCCAACATCAGGTTCACCTTAGGTTACACATTAGTACAGCCAATGTTAACTTACACAGAGTAGATGAAAAGCAAGCTACACTGCACAGTGCAGAACAATATATTCAGACCCTATTTTTCAGTATACTTTCCTAATTGCCACTCATGTTTAATAATCTTCCCAAACCAGACTTCTATATCCAAACTGCCAATTATATCTTAGTAACTTAAAACAGGAACTAGCATAGATGAGTAAGCCAAAGCATTCTTGTTTTAGTCTTTAGACAGAATTCTAGTAGTGAATGCAGGAGTATGATATCCTACTGCATTAAAATGAGGGTTTTGAAAACTGTCTACCTTTCCTTCCTCCACACTTAATCATTGCCACCCCCCTCCCAAAGTGGAATATCATACGCTCCAAACGTTGCTCTCTCTCTTTAATGGCTTGTTCTCGCTCCTGTAATTGTTGTTCCTTCCGTTTCAGTTCATTCACTGCAGCATCCGAATGCTGGAGCCTTTCTGGCTCCCATGATCTCCAGCCTCTTTTGTCAGAATTTTGCCTTTGTTCTTCTGTCACCAAGTCTGCTATCAAGGGGTGCTGCAGAATATCTTCAACAGAAGGTCGGCAATAATCCTAACAGAAAGACATTACCAACAGGTTCCATCTGTAACCAAGAAACATTAGGGCTAGGGATTCCCAAGCAAAACCCACCTCAGGTAGAAACCAGCTGGGGTGCTGTGCAGTGAAGGAGAAGTTGGAGAAAAATGGAGTGAGGAAGGGGAGGCACAAGCACATGACAAAAGCTGAGGGGGAGGCTGTTACCAGCCTTCAGCTCCAGAAGCTACAAGTCTGGCTCTCCTAGCCCAGGCAGCACCCACTCCTTTCAGAACAGGGTGGTGGGCCTACAGAGGCAATTGTCAGTAGGTTCTGGGTCTAACACTCTGCACCTCTACCTGTCACTTGACTCCTGAAGGATCCATACCTGTTGGAGACATTGGATTCTTGTTACAGTTTTGTTGTCCCATGCAGTATTCTTCTCAACACCCCCATTCCAGCCATGGGGGGTGAGCTATACATTAGCCATATAAAGCAAAATCCAAAACTAAGACAAAAGAACACCTTCCAACTTCCAAACACACTGGATCCATTTTAACCCTTGAAGTTATAAGACCTTGTTAAGCATGCTGTTAGGAAATCCTGTATAAGCCAATATTGAGACAGCCTTTTTGCATCCTGTGAACCCGGCATAACACTCGAGCTGCTGCCTTTGTTTAATGGACTCAAAGCACAATTCCTCCCTGCTTCCCCTACAAGTGGTATTGCCAGTGACAAGGTGATAGCAACCACTACTTTGGATCAGTTTGTATCACAATTGAGGAGAAAAACTAGAATTTCAGTACTAGTTCAAGTTACAGGTGGAAAAATTAGTAACCGATTCTTACCTTTACATTCAGCATCTCTTTGAGAAGTTCATTCAACTGCTCTGAGTAACGATATGGTATTCGTCTAAACTTCCCTTCCCTTATCTTTTCCGCCAACTCCTTTTGGTTGTAAGCTCTAAATGGAGGCCTGAAGAAGAACATTTTTCTTGGATTCTCTCACTAGTTTTACAGGACTTATTTTCATACAAAGAGTATCAGACTAAGAGAAAAGCTGCAATCAAAGGTTTGACTACCTAATGTCAAGACCAATACAGAAATAAAAAAATCTAGGTCTAGTCTTTGAAACCTTTAAGCTTTCATCTATACAAAATTTAACCATAAATGCACTAACAGCATTTACCACATTCATTACCACGCTACTATACTTACGAGAGAGCACATAATTCATACAGGAGACATCCTAGAGACCAGATGTCAGATTTTTCATTGTATGACATGTGGTTCATTTGTTCCTAAAGAAAGAGAACAATCTTAAGTGTATTAACTAAGACACTGTTCTACTCTTGCAGGATAATCAGCTACTGTTCAAACCTGAGTTAAACCATTACTTACTGGGGTTACTTTTAAGATTTCATCTTAATTAACCTCCACAGCTACTCTTACTAGCAGGATTTTATCAAGTTATGGAGTACTACACTGTAGAAGACGGAGGTGTTGCACCAATATTCTGTTGATATAGCTCTGTATTTCAGTCAACATTAATCTTTCCCAAACAAAATGCACTGTATTAGGGAAAAAACTCATTCTTGCTTATTTTCACTACAAATTAAAAATGCTACAGTCAAGAGGATTTAATTTAATAAGCTCTTTATCTTAACACTATGAAATATAAAAGCGCTCTAGCTTCCCTATTCCTTTTCAGGAATAAGATACTCCAACATAACGACCTTACATCTCTAATATTCCAAGAGCATATAAAAACTTACACAGTGAACAACCTTAATTAGAAGGCAGTGATAGTGTGAGGAAGAAAGGAGATGAACATAACTGCAAAATAACCTTGTCTCCAGAACCTATACACTCTATGAAGAAAGTCATCTGCATTTAAGACTAGTAACTCTTCATTAAAACCTCCTAAACGTTCACAGACTCCGAGACCAACACTGCAGAACACAGATCTTAGAGGGACAAGAAGGGAGATAAGGCACAGAAGGGAGGTCTTACTGGAGACATGTAATATGGAGTTCCAACAAATGTTTTGGCAAAGCTGGTGTCATGGTGCAATATTCTAGCCAGTCCAAAATCTCCAAGTTTCACATTCTGCTTGCCATCTAGAAAGACATTTGCTGGTTTTAGGTCACGATGCACAGTGACTCCACCATCACTCCGCCTGTGACATTCCTTCAAGGCCAATGTCAATTGAGTCAATACTCTGAGAACAAAGCTTTCTTCCAAGTAGTGCCTGAAAGATGAACACATTGTTTAGCAAAGGTATTCTCTGAGCATACATCAGTTTAAGTAGCTGCTGCCAGTCTTAGTTCTGTAACTTTAATACTACTGCTACAAAAAAATCACTGAATCAACCCCAGCACCATTATAGAAAACTAACAGCAACAGGCATTTGCATATGCTGCTCTAAAAAAATTGAAGTTTTTTTTAAAAAAAGATCACTCCAAATGTGTTGGAAGACATCTAGACTTTTGTTGTAGAACCTCCTTAACATTCCCTTCCTCCCCCAAAGGGTCTAACAAATACATAGCATTTCCATTACTTACAACACAAAAATCAATTTAACACTTTTGTGATGAGATCTGGCCCTTTGATCACTTACAATAACAGTATGTTGCCAGCTGTTTCCAAAACGGTCATGAGCAACATACAACAGTAGAGCCCAGACAGGACTGATTTTTAATATAGCCCTCTTAAAAAGAAAATACTAATGTTTGGGGGCAGCTGCAGTACCATTTTAGACTATTCTCAAAGCAACACATGTGGTGTCCTGTACTTACTTAACCTAAGTATGTGAAAACCAATATTATACTTAAGAAGTAGACTGCTAAGTCTAAGATTAGACCAAGGTGAAGTCTTATCAGCTTGCTGTCTCCACAAGCTTTATATGCAGGCACACAAAGCCGTTTTTAACATCGTGTTCAAAATGACTTTTCCCTTTCATGTATTTCGGTGTTCTAACAAAAAATAGAGTACAAGTGGTTTTACTGACCAGCAAGCCAGAAGAACCCACAGATCACGCTAACTATTTGCAAGAACTGTTTATGTTTTCAACACCATGCATAGCACTGCAGGCAGAAACCCTTCAACAGCTTCTGCCTCATAAGAGAGCTCGGTTTTGGGGTTTTTTTTTGCTTTTGTGTTTTTTTTTTTTTTTTTTACTGTTTGGACACACACATCAAATCAGCTAGTACATTCATTAGCACAAGTCCCACTTGCAATTTTGTACAGCCCTTTCACGTTCCAGAAAAGTTGCTGGGTCCAAAGGATGAGACTCGAAGCTGTTCAGAAGTTATTAAGAGGCGCTACATTTCGCTTTGGGCTCGCTCTTTTGATGGCCCGAGAC
>VZTL01071650.1:0-18184 GCA_013400535.1 Scopus umbretta | reverse complement strand
CCGACCTGCCCTCAGCCGGCGCCCTGCGGCAAACCCGCCCCTCCTGCGGCCCCTTCCCCGCCGCGCCCCCCGCTCCGAGGGCAGCCCCTCTCCCCGGGCCGCCGCCTCCCCCTCAGGCTTCAAACTCTTCCCCCCCGTCCCCTCCTTCGCCTCCACCTGCCGTGGCTCCCCCCGCAGCCCGGTTTCCCCTCGCCCTCCCCGGCCCCGCGCTCTGCTGCGCCCGGGGCGCCTCACGGCGAGCCGCCGCCGGCTCGTACGCGGCCGCGGTCTGCCTGCCTGCCTGCCTTCGCTCCTGTGTTTATTTTTCTCCGTGAGGCGGTCTGCAGTGGTTGCTTAGACGCGGGGATTTTGCGGGTTGTGGGGAACTTTGCTGCCTGCTGGGGAATGGGCTCTGGCTGCCCGCGGTCTGCCCGCTCCCCCCGGGAGCCCTCGTTGTTACTTCCACGCTGAGGTAGTGAGAAGGGGCCGTAGCTGGCCTTCTCGTTTGCATGTTTTTGGCCAGCAGATGCCAATCGTTTCGCTTTCCAGCTGTCTCGGTGGTGCTCGTTCTCCTTTTTAAAACCTTCAGAGAAAGCTTCCAAAGCCTCAACCCGAAAATCGGCGTGCAAGTCCTCCCGGAGCGCTTTCTCTCCCGGGGTTTCAGTTACGTCACCGGACTTCAACAAACCTGTAGTATTTCCCCACTACTTGTTTAGTTTGCTGTTGAATGAATGTTTGATGTACAGTGAATTTTCTGTGGTGTTACAGCTGTCGGGCAAACCATCCACAAGCTCCACAGATTGCGTGTGTTCAGTGGCAGATTTGGGGCCTCCTTTTTAACTTTGCTGATAATACTGGAAGCCTTCGTAAATAGTAATGGTCGATGCTGTGTCAAGAAACAGGAGCTTGGAAATTACGCTTCTTGAATGGAGCTGAAATTTTATTAGAAGTTGCTTCTCTACCTGAAGCTGAAGTTTCCCAGAGGCCGTTGAGTACTATATATTGATGTTAAAGTCAATGACAGCAATCAAAAGGAAGTTCGGGGTTTACATTACAGATGTTCAGTGAAAGGTACATTTCAGACAGATTTTTGAATCGTTTATGCCCCTCTCTTTGATAATTCTTTCTAACAGAGAAAATCAGAATTGGTTTTAAAGGTGACTCAGCTGTCTGGTGTTCATCACGTCTTGTTGAACAGAGGTTATTTTTACCCACACTCTTCAGATCTCAAGTGTCACCCAGCAGCCCTGGCTGTACTGGGAGGCAGTCTGCTTAAATCTGCCAAATCAGACTCCACTGCAGAGGCGCTAATTGCATTATATACTTAATAAGGTTTGGGGGGTGGGAGGGAATCAATATACCACAATCTTTCCTTCAAATTTCTGCTCAGGTGAACACATGGTTGATGTTTTTAGTAACACTTTCAGGCTTCTTCAGCATTATGGCTTATAAAGTTTCTCTTAACCAGTAGGAGGGGACATTAAATACTGCTACAAATTAAAAAACAACCAGTCACCACCCCCCCCAACAAGCCTCAAGTAAACAGAGCAAGAGCTGTGTTTAGCGAAACAATATGTTTGAACAAAACGTAAAACATTTGTGCAAAGTTTAACGTGGCTGCGAGACCTGGCTTTTGCAGACCTGTTTGCTGCTCTGTGGGTTGCAACCTCTTGTCCAGATTTAAGTGGTGGAGTGTCACCGAAGATTCGAAGATTCGTGTTCTAGTGGTTACAGGCAGCTTCACTGATTGTTCTCAAAATTGGTTGACTGACTGTTCCCTTTCCATTTTAAATCTTACTTCCCTGGGTGAAGATGTGAGAACAATGGTGCCTTTGTGCTACAAGGAGAGTCGTTAGTTGAGAGATTTTAGAAGTGTGAGCGTAGGAGAGGTACAAGTGGGTATTCAGTGTATTTTTTTTCCATGTGGATGAACCATAGCATGATGATCTTGTCAGAAAGGTAGTATTGTTAGAAAGACCACTAAACAGATGAGGTATTCATGTCCTTAGATTTTGCCTATTTCCAACAGAACATACTAGGGTTTCCAGGAAATTCAGCAGGATCAGGAGGCAGATTTCTGTGCACTTAAGAGCCCTACTGACACTTTCTAGTTTGCTTGTCTCGTGAGAATAGAAAATATGCCTTTTTATGACTTAATTTTTGATGACTTTTCTGGGGTTTTTTGGTGGCTTCTAGAAAAACTGTATTTCCCTGATGAGGGCTCCTACTCCAGTTAGCCATTGATTCTTTATACGGGAATTGAGAAGGGAAGGAAAGCTGCCTACAAAACGCAAGTGCGGCCTAGTGTTGAGTATCGCTCCCTCTTGTGACCGGCCCAGCTGCTATGGTGGCCTACCGCTTCCCTACAATCTGATGGATGAAACCCTGTACCTCTCTCATTTTCCAGATCTGATGCGCAGTCCCTCCTGGTGACTGTTCTTCTGTGTCTGTGCTGCTGTGACGTAGTTTTCTTCTCTCCTCTCCTGCCCGCTGTGACTGCTCTTCCTCTTTTGGCGGATGAGCTTGGCTTTGTGTTGAGTAGAACGCAGGAGGTGAAAAGGTTGCATTTATATAATCTTTGGTTTTCTTATTGTTATTTATATAGAAGTATAGACCTCAGCTGGAAATTCCACCTGTTAGCAGGATCCTTGTGTGAAAAACCTCCGATCATTTTAGACGCATCCAAAAGAGAGGCAACCGCTAGGAAAGCATTACAAACTGGAGTATAAGAAAGGCTCACGTGCAGACTATGCATGTTGTAGATGGATGTGCTCTGCAGCCTTCCCCACGAAGGGTTTTGGTTACATCTACAGCACCGGTCATGAATCCAACACAGTGACGGGACCAAGCAGTCCAGTTCTGTCGATTGCAGGACTGTGTTTGTTTGAGCAGCTTAAAACTTGGCTTCGCTCTGCTGGAAAACCTTGCTGCTGACAACAGCTTCCTTTGTGAATCTTGCTGACTTCATTTTTGTGGCTCGAGGACTCTGCAATGGTTATGTTAGGACAATTCCCAAAGGCCAAGCTGTGCTGATGCTCGCCTGTTTGTTAGACAGTACAGCTGAGGCTGAAATCCTTGAGAATTTGCAGTATGTAATGGATATCAATGACCATGCTACATAAAACTTTACGGAAATAAGTACCTCCTTTCTGGCTATTCCTTTGGTCAATATTCCTTGAAGAAAATTAGAAAGTCACTGGGGCTACTCTCTGGGAGGGGTAGGCTGGTATCTTGTTTCTGTTGATGGGACCAGAGCAGCAGTGAAGAAACAAGTAAGAGGACTGAATATACCAAGACAAATCAAATACTCCAGACAAGACATTTTGTCCTAGCTGCAAAATGACCTCCAAATTATTGAGGCAGTGAGTTGCTTGGTGGTGGGTGATCACCTGAAAAATCAGAGCAGTGTAGTGCTATTGCATCAGAGGGAGATGCCGAAGCTGTCCCACGGGCGAGTGTTTTGCTGGCTGGGAGTGCACGAGGACACTAGGGTTAACCAGCGGTCTTCCAAAGCTGGAGAACAGTAAAATCAGTAAGGGTTGTGCCTGCAGTGGCTCACAAATGAGAAACAGCTATGCAGCTCTGGGGAACAACCAGTGTGTGTGTGTGCACTGTGCGTTTCTGTGCGTTTGATCTAAATTTGGATCTTACTAGCCTTTCCCTCTATATCTGTGACTGACCAAACTTTTGTCACCCTGTTATTCAGAGTAATGGTGGGCTGGAATATTTTGGGCAGCAGAGGGAATTTGAATGTAAGGTACCTGGAGTGCTAGAGGATAAATGCGGAGATGCAGACAAACGGACAACCCTGGAGCTCCGCTGAATCATTGTAGAACCATTAGGTTTCCTCTCAACTCTTCTCCCCAGATTTTCTGTTCTGGAAGCACAGTGCTGTCTTTGTGACCAACAGAATTGTACGGCTCGGGCTCTGCACAAAGCAGAAATCATCAGGCTCTCTAAACCTAAGCCGCTGGGGAAGCAGCACAGGTGCCACTGCTTGAACTGCTGAACGGGGCTTGAGCTAGGAAGTAAGCCGTGATGGATCTCAGCTGTCTCCATCAGTGGCCCATGCAATCTGCACCTGGATAATCTGACCCCAAACAGTGTTGATTGATGGATGGAAGTTCTGCATTCCTGGTTGCAGGTTAGAAGTACACATGACCTAATGTTAGTGTTGCCGTTGTATCTGCTCACGAATCTTGAAGCCTTGATCCTGCCTGTGAATGACTTGTACAAGATACTGTTTCAGAATTATGTGTGCCCTGCTCTGGAGTCCGCCTGTGACTTATGCACGTGAGTGAACAGTCAATCTACTTCTTGGAATGGTGGTTTGATTTCATTTTAGCATCTTACTGGCCCACACAGCTTTTTTCTTCCCAGGAAATGTTCTAAGTGCTGTACTGGATTGGCCTTGTCCATGTGTCCATCTAGAAGCTACAATGGAGATACCAGACAATTTTGTTAAGCAGTGAAATAATGTGCTCATAGAGAAATATCCAGTGCCATCCCTAGTAGCTGGCATTTAGCCCAGAACATGGAGGATTTTTAAACCTTTCAAAACTGTAATATATTTGATGTTATAACTTTGTCTGGTTGTCCACATAGCATCAGAATCCCAGAGTCCTAATACATTTTTTATTTCAGTGACATTCACTTTCTTCAAGCTGTTTGTATTTTGCATGTTCCTGTCACAAAGTGTGATAAAATAGTAAATAGTAATTTTGATAATTGTTTCTCTCTCTCTTTTTTTTTTTTCCTTTTTTCTAAGGGAGAGCAGGGGAAGGATTTCTTTTGCACTTGAAGCTAACAGTCCAGTTATTAGAAGCCCTGTACTTTATTTCCTACTGCCAGATCATTCGTCCCTTCTTTCTCTGCCCAACCCAGCTCTTCTTTTCCCATCTCTCATCTTTTACCAGTTCCAGCAGTACATGGCTCCTCTTCACTGCTTGTATGTATTTTCACATCAATGCTTGTGTACATCTGTGTCGTTCCATTCCTTTTTCTGATTCTGTTGGTTCTCTCTCTCCTCTTCTTTACTAGATGCCAAATTTTACCTCTTCTTATTCTATTTCTGCTTTCTTTTTGTCACCATTGCTTTCCTGTCGCCTTCGGGTGACAGAGGACAGTTGTCTAAAAGTCAGACTTTACGCTAGTGTTCATATCCCATGTTCCTTTTGAACGTGACTAGATATATTCCTGGCCTTTGGCGTGTTTTTTGGGTTGATTCCCACCCCTTCTTCTCCCCCTCCCCGAAGTTACCATATTTATTGCAGTGGAAACTTGAAAGTGAACTTTTTGTTTTGCTGGAGCCGTCTTTATGGGCTGCTGTGTTCAGTTGGTTGGCTATGGTTTGCTTTGAGTTTTTTTAAACTTGTTTCAATGCATGTAGTACTGGTGCATGACAGAGAGACAGGCTTTCTTTTTATTCCTTGTTGTAAATTATTATGTATTGTTGAGATGAATATTAAGTGCTTAAACTTGTTATTCTTTTTAAGCCTGGCTTGAAATAAAATATCTGTCACTCAGTTACACTATCCTGGGATTCAATGTAGTATGTGTCTGTTAGGGATGGTCCTGTAACTTTTCCAAATATATTAAAGATTTGATTGTAGTTATACAACAAGAGTCTTGTGACCACAGCCAGATTAATTATGGCGATTCCTGATGAACAGACACTCTGAATAGAGCCTGTAACAGTTCTGTATGGTCATGGTTTTTGTAGGGAGACACTCTCCTGGAAACCATGGCAGAGTGCACAGACGAGCCAGTGATCCTCTGTCTTAACTGGCACTTTTTACTTTGTATGTGATAGGATGAACAAACATTTCATTCTTTATATTTGGGTATGGAAACTTGTGAAGACTTGAGGTGCCATTTTACTCTCTTCTCCGATACCTGTATTAGCGAGTGTTAGTAGATCGCCACAGGAGTTGTGTTTGTCTAAATTCGTTATTGTCTGAGCCACCTCAGGAGTTGAAATTGCTAAACCCTCAGTTTCTCTGAGGGGTCTAAATGGTTCGGGGGGATTTGGTAATGGGATACAGGTCATCAGTTCAAATCCCGATCAGGTTAGTAGAGTTTGAAAGCTATTAGTGTCGGATGCCATGGCCGTGTGTGAAGTGAGGCGGTGCTCGCTCTGTGTTTCCTTGTGGGCTGGCCTTTGTGCTTGCCAGACCTCCCATCCGCCAGCTTCCTCGCGCTGTTTTTCAGGCCTGGGAGGGAGGAACTCTGTTGCGTTGTAGCGCTCTCTCACTGTAGATTCCCTGTCCCTTTCCTTCCTCATCTTACCTCTGCAGAACATGAATTATTATCTAAATAAGGAAGAAGAGCTATTTTTAAAAATAATTTTCTCCCTGGTGTGGGCTGTGTGTCTCCCTCTATCGATAAAGTGCCCAGCATACTGTGAACTTCTCAGCAGCAAAGAACAGGAAGAAACATAGTGAAGAGCAATCACTTTTCCTTCTGCTTAGAGGGCAAGAAGACTAATCTACTCTCAAGTGGCCTTCTGGATAGTGATCAAGGCCTGAGCAGCAAGTACGAGCTTCTGCCCCAACAATATCTTTAGATTGGAGTAATAAGGGAAGGCAATGCTTATAGATTACTATATCCTAAGCTTTGCACTACATGTCCACCACATGCTGAGACAAGAGTGAGGGGAGAAAAAAAAAAAAACAAAACATCTAAAATTCCTGGGTTTGTCTCTCAGGACAAGCTATCTTTTTCTGATGTAAAGTAGTGTCTTCAGTACTTCAGATGTGTTGCCTTCCTCCAGCACAAACGTTCACGCGTATCTAAAATGAATGTTGGTTACAAAGATTTATGTGCCACAGCCCAGGTAAAATGTTGTTCCTTCCAGAACTGGTTGTGTGCTCAGTAGGGTTAAATTCGCCAGCAGAAAGCCTGTCTTGGGTCACAGGTGAGTGTTCTTTGAGCACCAAACAGGAGCATAATCCTGTACACAGTCTTTTGCAAAGGTGGCTTTTTCACACATGCCCCTGTTTTGCTGTGGCCTTTTAGGCTTTTGAACAGTTAGTCTACTTCTTTCCAAGTTGCGTGAAAGAATAGTCTGCCTGTGTTGTCCAGGAGAAAGAACTGTTTTGTTAGTAACCACAACCAACTTACTCAGATGCTACATTTAGCTCATATACTGAAAGTGTCAGATTGTTGTCGTAGGCTGCTTATCAGAAACGGTTCAGTGGTCTCTTGGTTTGCCTCCAGAAAAATAGAGAATGGTTTCCAAGAAAACAAAATTGTAAACGAAGTTCCTGAGACCCTAGAGTGACATCACTATATATTTTTATTTAGGCCAGGTACCTGTAGGATTCTCTTGTAGAGGACACATCCATGACTTTCTCACAGAAGGAGATAATGCAAAAGGATTTGGAATACAGGATGTAAGAGCAGACAGCAAAGGTATAAATAGTAGGTATAAAGTAGAAAAATCTGGGAAAGAGTAGTGGAAATTAAAATAAATGTAATACAATTGTATTGAAAATTTATTTTATTAATATTTTAAATACCAGATGAGGAGTTTTCCTTCAACTACCCTATTACTTCTGAGCACAACTGTTCTCAAGGCTGTGACTATTTCAAATTCAAAGGAGATGTGGTTTTGTTTGGGTTTTGTTTTGGTTTGTTTTTTTTTAATAGAATTTCAAATAGAGGTTATGTGGATCAGAAACAAGATGGCTAAATAGTTTACTATTTACTCTGCAGAGAGACAATCATTGTGATATCTAGATCCTGAAAGAATGACTTCATGGTATATGTTAAATGTGAATGGCAGATAGTCAAAACCCTTGCTTCAGATTGCATATTTGAATACTGGAATGCTCAATGCAATTTTTGTCCTTTTGAGGTTGGTAAAGCAACAGCTGTGTAGTTCATTACATGTTCTTCTTTCAGCTAAATCTGGAAAGCTGAAGCTTTTATGTGTTGGTTCACATTAAGAAAAGCTGAAGAGACGGATATTTTCTGAAGTCTTGGGGTAAAACATGATTCCCTCGTCTCTCTTCATGTTCTGTTCCTCAGCAACACGGCTCTGCTGGCTGCTGTGGAAGTACCAGCATTTATTGGTGTTTGAGGCAGTTCTTCAGTTGTGGCTTAGTTACATTGATAAAAACAAGCATGTTTGAAAGAGTACCATACAGGTATGGATGAGGGTTGTAGGTAAGCTGGAGGTTTAGATTCCTTCAAGTCCTACAGACTCAGTGACAGTCTTTGAAGCGGGTTGGGGGGAATTAACTGGGTTTGAAGTGGCACATTCAAGCCTGGTTTGGGGAGCAGTGGTGGGAGGGGAGAGACTTGTGAGGTCCCAGCTGGTCTGTGCCAGGTATCAAATGAGCAACAACTGCTCAACACTATTAGCCCTTCAGCTTCCTTTTCTGGAAGAGAATAAGGTATATTAACCTGGTTAGGAAAATATTGGAGATCAGCCATGACCTGTGTCAGGCTTGCCCTCTGCTACTTGTTCCCGTCCACAGGACTGGAGAGAGCCTAAGTCGTGCCATGGCTGGCACGGCAGGATGGGCAGCTTTGTGCTCGCTCCGAGAGAGGACCCTGGCTGGGCTCAGAGGTAGAGCGGAGGTTCCTGCCAGGCAGAGCCTTGAAGAGAGGCAGGCCAGGTGGGAGAGAACTCCTTAGTTTACTGTAGATGTGGCACTATCAGGTTGTACCCTGTCAAAGCAATTGCTGCTGTAACAATTCTCGATACGTGATTATGTGCATTTATGCGCCTAACGTGATTGTTTCTGGAGATAATGATTTTTTCTTTTTATTTTCCTTTTTTTTTTTTTTATTTCCTTCTAAGGTGCCTATGGACGAGTTCAGTTCATGTCATTCTTTGGGTAATTTATCATGAGATGTTCTGTACTATCCAATAGCACAAACACGTTCACAATAGAAGGAAGGTCACAGTGCTTCTGAAAGGCTCAATCTTTGTTATGCACCACCTATTCAAAACAATAAATACCAGAGAGGGCTTAAAAATTGACCAATAAGCCGGATGACCGAAAGTCCTCCTGGCAGTGAATGATGCAGGAGAGATCTGGGAGCAGTGCTAAGATGGAGCAAGACTTTGATAACAGCCAGCATCAACACCCAGCTTTTGGGAGAGCAAAAAGTGATGGGACTCCTGCCAGGTCATGTTACTGAAATGTCAGCGTTTGTGATCAGTACCAGGATATATATCTTTCTATTTCCTTTATACTGCCCTTCTCTCCAAGCACTCTAATTGCATGAATAGAGAGAATCCCTGATAGATACTGAAGAATGTTCACAAAACACTTTCTTGTTTTTTCTTCTTGACAGTTTTCTTGTTAGCCAGTTCTAAGAGCTGTGAGATCACTTGAGATCTGTTTTTCTCGGACAAGGTTGTGAAGAGATCTGTTTTTCTTGGACACAGTAGAAGGTGTGGCTGAATCCCTGGACCATCAGCCCTGCCATGCTTCTGATTTGGAATGTTGTTCTCGCAATCAAATGGCCAAAAAAAGTTCTACTATTTCAAACAAATGTCTGTGCCTCGTTGTTTCTATGCTTTACAAATTTCTGCACCTACAAATCTGTGTGGATTGGGTACTCAAGCAGAATTTTTCAAGGTTAACTTCTAGACCTCCAATTTGGACACTCACTAATCTGTAGTTGTAATATAACCCATTTCAATGAGTTTCTATAGGCTGTGGTATGACGTGGAATTATAAACACCGTTATGTGCTATGAAAGCCACATTTTAAGTGCTGCTTGATAACAGAAAGGGCCTGCAGTTTTTTGTTTTTTCTGCTTGCTGGGTCCTTTCTGTCCTGTTCAGTTCCTTCTGTGCTGTAACTATTTGTGTCATTCCTTTTAGGATTCAGAAGGAGGTCTCTATGTGTGCATGAACACGTTTCTGGGATTTGGAAGGGAACACATTGAAAGGCACTACCGGAAAACAGGACAATGTGTGTATTTGCATCTGAAACGACATGTGATAGAGGTGAGACTTGTGGCTTCCCAACTAACTACCCTGGCAGTTCTTGGATCTCTTACACCCTCTTAGGTAATGCATTTCAGACATAGACCAAATCCTGAATGACAGAAGTGAACATATTCATATTTGGGGCTGGATATCAAATTCAGGTGCTTGGATCCCAACCAATCGTATAGCTTCAGTTCTGAGATGAATCAAAAGCCCTAAGGCATCAGACCTCAAAGGCAGCTTGTTGCCTGACTTCCACTGATCTTATTCACTACACACTTCTGCATATCACATACATGTTGTCTGCATATTATGTGCATATTGTAGGTAACAATACTTTTCTGAAACCTGCCTTTGAAGTGTAGAATTACTGGTTGTGGCTCAGATTTGGCTGGAAGCTTCTGAGACTTTTTTTTTTTTTTTCAATATGAGGTTTCATCTCAGGGTGACAGGACTTCTTTTCATCCTAAGATTTCTGTACTATTAAATCATAAGCCCTAATCCTGACTTGGCCTGGGACCTAAAGCTTAGCTTAAATTAATGCTGGGTTCTAGAGCCACATACTGACCTCATTCAGTTTTACACACCCCCATACATGCATGTATACATCTAAACTTCATGTTCACTGTTCTTCCATAATACCACTGCATATCAACAGTAACTTATAACCTGTGCTTTTTATAACATCTGTTTGTGTATGGTTTCTCTGGCATCTTTAGAGAGCTGTTAATGACTTCTGACCTGAGCTCTGTGGAAGGCACTGGGTTTGCTTATAGTTCACTCACCCATAAGCTCTGTCTCTTTGGCAAGTTAGAGGGCCTAAAATAGCTGCTTGGAGCAGGGTAGAATACTTCATGTTTCTCATTCTATAGCAATGTTTCCCCTGAGTGATGAAGACCCTGAGTTATGTCAAGTGCCCTGAGCACTTGTTTTATTTCCAGTAGATGACTCTTCATATTTTATCAGAATTATAGTGAGGTAGATTGCTTGTTGCCCAGGTTGAGATTGTTAATGATATTTGTTATACTTTAGAATTGTCGTCTTTGTAAGGGTGATAGCAACATTTCCCTTCACACTGTTGACTGAGCTTTTGTAGAGCCTAGTCTAGTTTTAGCAACAGTTCTTCTGAGTGAATTTAACACTCTTGAAAGATGATATCTAGGACTAGAGACAGGTGGGCAGAAATCCTGTCAGCTTTCCTTGTATATAACTTTCTACCAGCATGTGACCTGGGAATTTTCAATATTAAGGTAAACTGGGGTTAAAATGAGGCCTCAAAATTTTGTTTCCTGGGTAAAGATTAGGCTGAAGAACTCCAAAAAGGAGAAAAAAATATACTGACTGTTGTTCGGTGTTGTGTATACCTTCAGTTGAACTAGTTCAGTGGTTCCTGTTTTTCTCCTTGCGAATCATGATGTAGCAGGGGGGCCTGGTACCTATGAAGGTGGCGACGCACTAGTGCACTGGGTGGTGTGGTAGGAAACAATGTTTGGCTATGCAGTACAGGTGAAGATTGTGACATCTAACATGCCTCATAGATAGGATTCCTCACAAGTTAGCTGTGAATTTTGTTTGCCATGACTGTTTCTTACATGCTATCCATGTTTTCTTTTGGTCGATGTGAGAAACATCAGGCCTTCACTGGAACAGTTTTTGAAATGTCTGGCATGTGCTGCATTGTGGTTTTGGTTTTTTAAGCCAAGCTCTTGATGCTGTGGGATACAGTAAAGCCAAAGGCATTGGATATGCTATCCTAAGATTCTTTTAATGAGGCTGCTATTCTTGCCTATGGTTCCCTTGGCATCATCCTTACAGAATGCACTGCATTGCTGCAGAAATCCCTGTTTGCTTCCAAAGGTGTTTGGATTAAGTACGAGTCATGTATCTTGTCACAATTCTATTAGAAAATAAGAGTCAGATCTTCAGCCTGTTGGCTTAAGTAGAGCTAGAGTATCTGCCAGTGGCAAATCAGCCCCAGAAGGCATCTGCTGTGTCATCAGAAATGTGCACAAGTGCAAGTTCTGGAGCACACTTTGGTAAAATTCTTAGCTGTATCAAGAATTTTTTTTTTTTTTTCCCGAATTTCACTCTTCAGAATTTTTTAAATCTGCCACTTTCCTGTAGGGTATGACTGTTTTATACAACTGCCTGGGTAGTATTCAGCCCTGGGCAGAACTTTAGCTTGGTGCTACAGTGGTACCTCAGCCCTGTTGAAAACACTGGGCAGAGAAGCATGAAATTTCCTACAGTGATGGGTTCCTGGATATTATTCAGTGATGGCACTGTTATAAAAAAAAAAAGTGACAGTGGTGCAGTTAAAGGGAATGCAGAACAGGTTACACTGACCCCTTGTACGAGAGGCATCACAAACGGAATTTAATGCGGTTACTGATGCGTTGTGTGGACTCCCATTTGCTGGGTCTGTCACATCTGTTAGAAGTCAAAATTGTTTTATGAATGGGGAACATTTTCAGTGATTTCTGACAGGTGGAGAAACAAGGTAAAAAAACTGTCAGGTTCTGGGTTTTTCAGGAGTATTGAGCATCTGCAATTCTAGTTCAGATATATTCAGCAGTTTGGAAAATCAAGCTGAAATATTTAATGTCAGGCTGGTGGTGATAAACACTCCATGTGAATTCTTCCTCTTTGAAGTCTCTAGTTTTAATGACTTTAACAACATCCCACTTGGTGACATCAAAATTTAATTGGAGCTTACTAGTATTGGAAACAACCTTTTTATTTTTTTTTTAGTTCTGAAGCTATAATCCTGGGAGTATGTGTAATTTATTCATAATATATTTGTAATTGGGTTATGTTGTATCTTGCAGCTTCTTTTTAAAAATATATTTGTATTCTTGGCTATTTTCTTTCTACTTTCCAGTGGTATTAAGGAAAAAAAAATGTTCTGCTTGTTATTTTCACTTCATTGAGGAATTATTTTGTTTGTTTGTTTTTTAAATGCTGGAGTTGCAACCCTGACTCCCTTTCCCTACGGCTTGTATGTATGGGTAATAGGTTCTGTTCTTAAGCGCAGCCAAGGAGTGTTGGCATCTGCTCTTTCTAAGAATGGAAAACTTTCCTATGATGTATAAGACCTCGCTGATGATTCAAGCAGTCTGCTTTGGCCAAAGCTTTATTTACATGGTGAAGGGAACCACCCAAAATATGTGACCCTTTCACCTACCAAGGAGCAGAGGCAAACATGAATTTGCTTTAGGCTGACAGGTTCTTGGCTGGTTTCTCTCCACCTGTTGTATCCCAATATTATTATTAAAAAAAAAAATAAAGTCACCTAACAACCTCGCCAGTTACACTAACATTGTACACTACATAATGCATCACATTGGCATTATAGCTAGAGAGGCTTATTTGATTTAATCTGATTTGATTTAATGGTGCCTGTTAATAAACAGCTTAAGAAGCAAGTGCATTGACTTTTGCATTTCCTCAGCAACTAGCATGTTCCCTACTAGACTGAGGTATTTTGAACTGGGAAAGTAGTGCTTGAAACTGAATGTTGCTTGGAAGTTACTGTTCTCTGCTGTGGCATTTAAATTAAATAATAAAATACCCCCACACACACACAATTGCTTAGGTGTTGTCAGGTTTCCTCCATACTCTCTAATTTTAAGAAAGCTTAGTGGTAACTTGGGTTGATCTTAATGGAAGCAGGCGTGGATCCCGACAGAAAGACCTTTTTTTTTTTTTTTCCTAGATAGAAGAAAATAACGAGTGGTCATACTGGAATTAGTTATGAAGGATTGAATCTTTTATGAATAGTTTTTTCTTCTCCTCTTTAATTCAGCTTTAGTCATTAAGAAATACTATAGGGGGTCTAGTGGTGAGATGTCTGAGTGATGCTAGATGTCCCTGTCTTGTTGATAGAACAGCAATCACCCACGGTGACCAGGAGGCATGCTCTGCTTAATTGCTAACAGAGGAAAGTACGAAGGATTCAGCTGGTGGCTTTCTCACTCCATGAGGGTAGTAAGCAATGATGAGTTGAATCCCATTGTCAGAGGTGAATGAAGAGGATTTACATTCTTGCTCAGCAAGGACTGTGATTTAATAGAAGGACCATGAACAGATAGATGTGTGTCAGAAATGGTGGTGGAATGGGGTTATTGCTGATTTACTGTTGTCTTGTTTGATGGATTTTTAATTGTTTCTTTCTCTCTTTCCAGAAGGTACCAGGGGCATCTGGTGGAGCTTTACCAAAAAGGAGGAATGCTAAGCTATTTTTAGGTACCATGAACAGCTGCTTTCACACAGTCCTTTTCTGACCCTGTCTGCATGTGTATTTGGGTTCTGTCCACCATTGTGTCTGGCTTTGGGGCTGCTTGTGGGTTTTCTTTTTCTGCTGGGTTATTTTTTTAAACTTTTGGTTCTAGCTTTTAGAGTTGGTCCGGACAAATAAGTAATTCTTAGCAATTTTGGTGCATATTCAGAGATGTGAAACATTTTAATCTAAAGTAGGCCCTCAACTATCCTTAAACAGCCTAGGGTTTAATAGGTATGTTTTCACTAATTCTATCCCTTCTGTCCTCTTTGTGATATCCATAAAGCATCCTTTTATTGAATTATCTATGCATAATGTTTAGATATAACAGGGCCTCAGTGTGGTGCTGTTCTGCTCAGCAGCTGGTCATAGGAAGGGTTGTTGTCATTTCAAAGCTGTTACACAGGTAAATAATCTTAAGTGGTGTTGTGGTCTCTCCTGTAATGAGTGCAATGATACATATATCACGATCATCTCTTACCAGTTCTTATTCTGTTATGTCCACAATTATATCCCCTTGCTTCATGGAAAGCAGTTTTCTTACCATGTCCATTTCATCCAATATCCATTCATTCAGATTACCCAGAAAACCTGAGGGCCTCATAAATATGGATTAGGGGAACTTGGTGCAATGCCTATATTCTCCCTCCTCCCACCACTTGTGGTAGTTCTCTTATTCATCTCTTACTTATTCTCTCTGTATTAATAGTGAGTGGTAAATTTTTCTTCTGGTAGTGAAGAGGTTAAATGTTTTCTTTACACTTGCCAGCTCTTATGGCTAAGGGGAAACAATTGCATGGCCTCCCTTTGGAATTGCTTTGATCTATGGAATGTGTCCTAAGAGGCCTTTGCAGGTTGTGATTGATTATATTGTTGCTGTTAATGTCTGGAGTAAGTTTTGCAAGGAGGGTTGAGAGAGGAAAAAAGTCATAACATGAGTCATAAAGAAATTAAACTTCTTTTGTAGGAAGACACTGTAAAGTCACAGATGCTGGTCTAAATGCCATTTACTGTCAGTTTACATTGAAAATAATGTTTGTTACTAGATGCTTATAAGAGAATTGATTCAGAAACAAAGTTGGCTGCAATGCAGCAAGGGTGTACAGCATTAACAATGTGAATGTAAACAAGAAGTACAAAAGCATGGTCAAATTTTATTCTTGCTGATTTACTGCATACCTTTTGAGACTCCTGTCATTGTGGTATGCCAGCACACAGTGTACGTGGCACCATACCTGTGATGCGCCGTGTTGGAGTCCTTCCTTGCACATGAGCATTTTGCTCCCTGGTTTTGCTTCACTGAAGAGATTTGGTGCGGCAGTTCCAAGTGTCCTGGTCCCAGTGAACTTCTGAAGGCGGTGCACTCTCACTAGGGTGGATTTAGAGCACCGAACCATCACCATTTAATCCATCACTTCTGGAATCTAATGCACTTTTGAAAATGTATCTCATCTGGTCTGTTGTTCTACTGCAGTCCTCTTCTCAGCCCCTGCTGGCTGGATGAAAAGTGGTATCAACTCTCTGTTCTGATCCTTGAGGTAGTACTTCCATGCATCCAAATGCTTTGTATCCATTTCTTTGGCTCAGCAGATTTTGTTATTTTTTGGCCATGCTTAAAGAAAAGAACAAAGAATTACTCCTGTCCTTGTTTGTAGCTCAGGAAATGAAAGCACAGAGATGTCAGCTGATTTGATAATTTTGCATGTGACAGCAGCAGAGATGGTTAGCAAACTTTGGTATCTTATCTCTTAATCCAACATCTTCCTCATTGGTTCGGAGGTGCTGGACTTCTCAACAGGTCGTGTCTTTCTCATTGTGACCTTAGGCACCTAGGGTAGAGGTTTGCACCAAACGGGCTATTATCAGCCCATATACGTAGCCTGCCATGTAGGGCTTACCTGTCAGACAAGCATAGACAATGATCAATGGGTAACTCTAGCATCACTGTGTTTCTAGGTGTCTTTGAATAATTCCCTGAAGGCCCAGGGATTTAAGCTTTGTGCACAGAGTCAATCCAGTTTGGGCATTTGTTACACTGCTTCTTATAATCCTCTTTGATGTAAAGCTATTAAAGATACTAAACCCTTTTCAATCTCCTTAGTATTGGGAAGACATCTTTTGGATGCTCACTGGTTACTTTCTAGTGCTGCTGCTATCTAGCAAATGCAATAGAAACACAGACTGGTTGGGTCAGTCAACTGGAAGCTTTATCTTTCCCTAAACATTCAAAGATCCATAGCAAAGTGTGTGTGTGTGCATTAGGGTTTGGGCTCGCTTTGTTTTTATTTTGGAGAAGGCTGGAGGGTGTTAGCTGTGAGTGTTCTATGTAATCAGGAAGCATAATAACATCGTGCATTGAAAGGTATGAACTGCCTTTAATCTAGATTGTTTAGATGTTGCTAAGCAGTGCAGATATGGTAACTTCAGCTCAGACTGTGCAAGCTCTCAGGGGATTTGGGGTGATATTTAAAGCAGACTGCATGACAATGCATGGAGTAGTATCCTTGGTGCGTTGTTGTCTAGGCTAGCAAGTTTGAAGGTACTTTGTGCTTGTCAATATACGTGGCTATTGCACACAGAAGTTTTAGATCCAGTCTGTAAAATGGAAAGAAATTAATTGATGGGACAAGATGATAGCTCCCCAAGACTTCACAAGGCTCTCGGATAAGAAACAGCTGTACTGTGTCTTTGGTATGCAACCTCTTGTTTAAACCAGCAACAGTATGGTAAATGAGATACTGGTTTTGGAAAAAAAATGCACGATGGAACCGTGAAAAGTATCATCACTAAATTTAATTTTCGTATTAGCCCATCTGGAAGAAAATGAATGGATCAGAATTGATAGAAAGCTGTATAAATATGACAGAACAGAAAAGAACCATTGTGGATTTTCTGAAGTGAGGTAATGGTTATGGGTCTGCCAGAGTACTCTGGGACTGTGTGTGGTAGTCCTCCTACATATTCAGTGACTATGTGAGTAAGAGCGGTTCGATTAACAGAATGTACTGTGATCTTCCTTACAACATCCTGGTCAAAAGAGGTAGTAGAATAAGAGGGAAGATCCTTGTGTTGAAGGGATTGGAAGCCCAGTTCTTAGAGTAGAATGTTACCAGCAGAATCCCCCCTGGACCTGTTACTCACAGGAGTTATCAGCGGAATCCTTCATAATGTTCTAATTATGAAGAATTAATGCGATCATAAATGGTCTGGAAAGGGATTGAAAAAATGAGGAAATAGAGTTTGCTGGTTGATTTAACATTATCTAAGAGATTAAATCTAAAAATGATTTTTAATGTGTTACTGAGTAACTAAACAATAGATGAAGTAAATGTTGAAAAATGCAAAGACTATGAGAGGGGTGCTTTAACTGTGTGGGCACAGTGATGTGGTCTAAATTAGCTGTTACTGTTCAGAAAGGTAGTTCTGAGAGGTGGTGTGAATGGTTCTCTGAAAATGTCAGCTCAGTTGTCAGCAGCAGTGAAAGAATCAAGTGGAACATCGGGAGCAGAGCAACATTTTATACTTTGTTCTCTGTTATTTTAGTTTATACATTGGAAGTGAAGCGCTCTTTTGAGTAGAGAAACCACAGCTGCGTGCAGTATCTCCCCCTGTGTGTCCCTCCAAAACCAACCAAACACCCCCCCCCCCTCACACCCCCAAACAAAAAAAAACCCAGATAGATACCTGGAAGCTAGGAGGTATACGCTGAGGGAGGGATCACCGCATTTGTGCCTTGTTCTGTTACCCTCCTCCGAGGCATCCGTTGGTCCATGCCAGAGCCTGGACTCTAGGCTAAACAGAGCTGGCAGAGAGGCTGTCACAAAACTTGTCTGTACACACATGTCCTCTTCCCGATCAGTTACCACAGCAGTACCTGCCAGTGCAGCAAGTTGTGTGAGTACTGTTTTGAGCAAAGTCAGGGCTAACTTAGACTGTCAATTAAAAGTGTTTTAGACGGTCAATTGAAAGTGTTT
>VZTL01071647.1:283-15379 GCA_013400535.1 Scopus umbretta | reverse complement strand
AAAAAAAAAAAACAACGAACAAAGGCATTAGAGGTAAAAGAAAGCCATTTGAAAAGATGAAGCTGGCAGCATGACCAGGAAGATGCAGCAGATGAGAACATTGGGTATGAAGCTGGTACCGTGCTTGGCTGTCTCCTGTGCATTCCTCCAGCTGTGCGCAGCCCAGAAGCTGCTCAGCGTGACACTGCTGCTGCAAACCAGGGCTGCTGCAGATGGGACAGCCTCCACCCTTACAAAACCAGCTGGTCAGGGATGCAAAGGGTCATGGCTGCTTTAGAAGGCCAACGTGAGGCCGCGCAATTTTCATACCCACCCAGCATTGGCCTAACTCTGCTCCTTTTTTGCACTGAGAGCTTGTTGCAAGCCCCCCTCCCTGCTCTTTAACAATATTGCATAAATATCAGACAAAAGTATCAGAGGCAGAGGTTGCTCACCACAGCAGCTGGGGCTTTCTGAAACACTTCCATGACTAAGCACAAATCTTGAATCTGACGTCAGCTGCTTTGCCCATTCCTGAGGTGCACTGATGCTGGTCCCCCAAATTCCCTGACCATGACGGGAAGAGATGGGACAGATCCTGACACAGTCCCAAAGACCAAGGAGAGATGTGGGTGTCCCCCTCCCTCTCCTGTTGCCTCTGGAAGGCCCCAGTTCCGGGGGCTGCATTTAGCCCCCTCCTTGCTTGGGGCTCCCCTGTGCTGCTGCAACCCTGCTAACCCGCTGGAGCAGGAGCCAACGTGCTGCAAACCCGCCCTGGGGCTCCACGCATGATTGATAGCAACACGGAGCGGTGGGGCTGGCAGAGTGGATTAGCAGCTGATGGATTGCTGTAACTCAAGCCCTCACATCCCTGATGCACGGCCAGCTCCGGGGTCAGCAGCGCTCAGGCTGCCGTACAAACCTGGCCAGACCAGCCAGCTTCAACTTAAAGTCTGATGAAGTTGGGAAGCTGTAGATGGACAAAACCCAAATTACGTCTCTGGGGAGACCCGTGGAGAGTGTTGAAGGGCTTACAAAGCCCTTCACCTTCATATTGAATAGAAAAGAGGAGCAGGAGATAGCGTGGTGTGGGCTTGCAGTACCTCTGGTTCTGTTTTCCTGATTCTGCTGGAAAAGGAGCACCCTGAAACCCCAGGGCAGGAGCGGGGGGAGCCTGAAGGCCGAAACAAAGGAGGTTACGAAAGGAGCAGAGCGGGTTATCGGCGTGAGTGCATTCCTGCGGGGCCGGGCGGGCTGGGCAGCCGGGGCCCCTTTCACAAACCCCGGGGAGCTGTTTGCACAGCGCCCGCCGTTTGTCCCAAGAACATTTCTTAAATTGTTTCTAGCACTCTCAAGTGCGTGATTGTGCCTTGTCCAGTTATTTTAGCGATTGCTGCACGAGCAAAAGTGTTACCTGAACACCCCATCCTCAGAAACACACGGGTCTGCCAGTGGGACCCACATGGTGGGCAGGAGCTGGAGGCACGTTTTATTCAACACCACCTCTGTTGGCCAGGTTCATTGGAAACCCCATTAGTGACTTGGGCTCTGAAATCCATCCCCAGCCATGGGCTTGTAGGAGCAGCTGGAGCAGCTGCAGCCCTGGAGGGGACCAGCAGGCTGGAGCACACCATTTCCCACGGCCCCAGCCCCTGCCCACGGCTCCTGGGGAGGCTTCAGAGGTGGTGGCCAGGCTGTGCCATCCACAGGGCACAGTGAGCACCCGGCTCTGCCCTCCAGCACCTGTTGAGGAGTTTGGAAAGGGCTGGGGACAGGACCGGCGCTCTGCCAGACACCCCGAAGCACTGGGGCAAGGCTCATTACCCATGTTTCCATCGCACCTGGAGCCAGGTGGGCTGTTGTCCTCCTAGGCTTATTTTCAGGAGTGTTAATTAACTGCTCTTTTTTTCCAAGCCCCTCTCCACAACTCCAAGGGAACAGGGTTAAAACCAGGCTGTGTTTACAGTGTGATGGACGTGCACTTGGATGGCATTGTTCGGAGGGGTCGGGCTCTTGCACGGGTGGCCTCGACCCCAGGAGGTGCCCATGCACACACGCACTGTTCGGGCTCACGTAGCACCTTGTCTGTCCCCGGCTGGTGGGATGTGGCTGAGCCAGGGCTGGCTTCTGGCTGCCACAAGCATGCCTGTAGCGATCACAGCAATGTTTTGCCTTTGTAAAACGATAAAATCCCATTTATCTTACTATTGAATGCTCTACCATCACACCCATACCCTGAACACTGAACCACAGGTGGGCACAAGAAGAGCCCAGGGATTTTTCTGTTGACAAGGCTGGGGCACGAGGGTAGCCATCAACTGACGCGGTTGACAGCCATTCCCGCAGTGCCCATTCCCAGCCCATTTTCATCGTAACCAAGTGTCTGAAAGGGGTTTCTCAGAGCACCACTGCTTTTGAATATTTTATTAGAGACTGAAGCCAGCACAGGATATTGAGTACTTCAGCAGCAAAGCAATACAGTGTGTGGCTGGCAGGGTTTAATACGTACCTGATTGTATTTCCAATTATGAGAAATGCACTGAAGCCAGTCCTGAGGCAGGCCAGAGAGCTCTGAGCGCCGCAAATCTGTGCCATTTAGCTATGTTACGACTTCTTCTCCTCCCTCATCATTCATCTGGAGAGCATTAAAGCCCTTGTAAAAATGCATTCCCAATTAAAGAATGAAACTGGTTCTGAAGGATTAGACAAATCGAGGAGTAACTTTTGCAGTAGTGCAGGATTTGTATGAACATCCCTTTTTTTGTCTGTATCAAGCAAAATTCTATGTGAACCAGTGGGAATGAAAACCGCTGTTGGAAACCTGCTCCAAAGTCCACGGCGTCCTTCCTTAAATTAAATTTGAATCCAGACTGGGGCTGGGGCTTTTGGAGCTCGACCTTACTGCTGAGCTGTTTGAGACGTAGTAAAGCAGAGAAAGCAAAATCCTTTTTGGGGATGCTGAGCCCAAGCAGGGGCTAGATTGCAAATCGCTGGTATCTGCTGGCCAGGCCACTCTGCAGCATCCCTGGGACCGCAGGGACTGTGCTGCACCGCGGCCCTGCTCAGGCAGCAGCCCGCCTGGCCCGTTACCTCCACCCCGGCACAGCCACCGAGACCGAAGCTGCAAATCCATCCTGTGTGCGCAGGCCTTATTCTGATCCCTCTGAAGCCGCTACATGCTTCAGGCGGTGGCTCCTAACAGCTTCAAACAACCGTATTAATCTGCGACAGCCTCCCTTGCCAAAGCATGCCGGGCGGCGAAGGCGCGGGGAGCACAGCAGGAGCTGCGCAGCCAGACTTTTATGGCCACAAAGGCCAAGTCGCACCTGCTAACGGTTGTGAATAGGCTTGCAGACAGCACCAGGTGTGCCATTTCAACAGATTTCACAACTGGGTGTGCCTTTCATCTATGTATAGAGCCCCGGCGAGGGGATGAAGCATGCTCGGCGATTGTCCTAATTTAGCAAAAATCCTCTTTGTCCAGTGGGTCGCCCTGCTCGGTCGGCACGTGTATTTCAGGAGCAATTATATCGGTTGCCCTCGGCCTGGCCCCGGCCGTGGCCCTGCAGGGAGTCGGGGAACGCTGCTTTTATCGTTGGCGGGGAGGGATGGTAATGAGGGAGCGGGCGAAAAGGCAAGCGGCCGCCTGCCAGGGGAGCGTGCTTCCAGCAGCGCAAGGAGCATCCCCGTGAGCCCGGGGGAGCGCGGGCGGCCGGGGGACCCCGCACCCCATCCCTGCCCCCACCTACCCCGCGGTGTAATTCAGCTCGTTGATTTAAAGTGTCAGCCTTTTAGAGAAGGCATTTTGATCGTATCACTGTTCAGTGCTTGATACTATGAGACCCAGGAGTAGCTCAAGGCTTGTAGATACTTTACGAGTAGGGTAATAAACAATAATAAATGAGGTCCATGTACTCGCAAGGTGCTGGTGACGTCTCTTCTGCCACCCAATAGTGAGCCTGATGGTGACATTACATGCAAGATTTTATAATTTCAGGCTTCATTCGAAGCCTGAGTCATAATTTCAGGTTCATTAGATTATCTCTATATCCCAAAGACACATCATAAAGATGAGAGAGATGCCAAGATTTGTTTTTTAAATGCAGACCACTCAATTGTACTCAATAAAAGAAAGACGCTGATCTCATGGGGATGGTTGGATGAGATCAGATAAGATTTTTGCAGGCTGGAGTCAGTATTCATTAGCAGCAAATGGGGACCCTGTTTTCTTCTGAACTGTCTGCTCTCCATGGACATGTGTGTGGTGGCACGTCCGAAGGATGTGTCTAAAACACAGACGTGATTTCAAGATT
Organism: Scopus umbretta; assembly: GCA_013400535.1. Classification (NCBI taxonomy): domain Eukaryota; kingdom Metazoa; phylum Chordata; class Aves; order Pelecaniformes; family Scopidae; genus Scopus; species Scopus umbretta. Next base: position 11,087 of record VZTL01071647.1, on the reverse strand, counting down.
CCATTTGAAGCACTTTTTTCCTGCCTGGGCTTGGCCGATGTATATTGGATTTGCTCTAATTATGATCTTTGAAATGAGCCCTGATGGGAGAAGCGGCATCTGAATTGCTCTGGTTGTATTTTTATAAATGTGAATCACCTGCTGTTTTGAAAGAAGTTCAAGCCCTTTCTCTTGCATTTTCAAACCTTCCTAATTCCTTATAAAAAGCCCCACCAAAATTAACAGGGAAAAAGGAAAAGGATGAAGATCTGTTTATATTTAATATTGCAAAGTCAAACACCAGACACAGCACCGCTTTATGTACAGCCTTCACTATATTGCATCACTGCTGTTTCTGTGGAAGATTCCCAAATTGTGGAAGGAAACCAAAGTAATCCCTTCACCATTTTGTTTCTGTTTGAGAATTACACATTGCGGGGCTGGCCGGGCGGAGCACAGGCCTGGGTGTAGCATCCCTTGGGGTGTGAAGGCTTCAGAGCCACCGCAGTCCCCTGGGGTTTTGCAGGAATCTGCCCGGTACAGCCCTGGGGAGGCACGGCCTGGGCACGGGGCAATGCTGCTCAGCTTCCCGCCCGGCCTTCTGGATTGTGGAGAAGTGCTGATGGACTTGCCCAGCTCATGCAGCTGCCCTCTACCACGGTTGTCCAGAAGAGAAAGACAACTTGCACCAAAAACGGTTAGCCTGAAGCCCATAGCTTGCATTGGCAAAGTCGCCTCGGAGCACAGTGGAGGCTCCCCTCCCCGTGCGTCCCTCCGTGCTGCCGCAGCACGCGTCCCCTCTTCCCACGCAGTGCCTTCCCGCTCTCGTCCCATGCTGGGGAGAGCCCTGCTGCTCCTCTGGTGGTGGTAGCTCTTCTGTACCACCCTGCACGGCCACAGGGCTGGGCTGCGAAGCGGACAGGCTTCAGGCACCTACAACTTGTAAGCCCTCTGCCCTGCTGTCTGAGTGATGGAGATCAGCCTTCTGCTGACCAGCAGCAGTAGTTTGGGCCAGATTTTGGCAAGTCTGGCACCGCCCTTGGCACTCCCCAACACACACACGCTCTTGGGGAGGGACAGTACGTTAGAGGGACAGCCACAGCGCCTTGGAGTGGGCAAAATACGCATGCGTTTCAAACTGTCCAGCTCCAAGACGCGCAGCCAAGGCAGGACGGGCTGGCACCAGCTGTGCGATGCGCACATCCTCCTCCCCGGTGCTGGGTAGGGCCGTGCGCTCTCTCTGGTGGCCCATAGCTCACGACGTGCACGTTGCATGGTGGCACAACAGATCCGGCGCCATCTGACCTGCCTCCTCCAGGGTTGGTCCGATGAGTCCAAACCGAATGCAGGTGCAGGTGTCAAGATTTGAAGGTACTTCTAAACAGACTAGTCAGTGAAATGTGCGTTTAGTCTGATGAATCACACCTCGAACGCTTGTCACCCACACAGGTGGGTCAAAGCCTTGGGCTCTCACCAAGGTTGTTAATGCAATGTGAGTAGTGTACCTTGCGAAGCACCGACTCCAGGTCCTGGATGCGGCAGGGGAGGGAGTGTCTGACTGGGCGCAAGCTCTCAGCATGGCACAAAGAACCTCATTAGAAGTGGAGTTTTGTCCATTTGTAATTCGGGGGCAAATGGTATAAATACATAAAGGCTGCTTTGAAAAGCTTCAAACTCAGACACCACCCCACCCCCCCCCCACCCCCCCCGGATTTCTTTTTCCAAATTACTGCATGATGCAGCAAAAAAGGCTTTTGACATGTATACGCACACACTTACTAGCTCGACACTAAATAGATCGACAATTTTGACGGAATCAAAATTGACACCTTGGTACCTATAGCCTGAAATAAAAGGCATTCTTTATTATACATATTGTAGTAGTTTGTAAAGGCCTCAGCAGCAATCAGGACACATGGTACTCGACATGGTAAAGACGCAGAGCAGTGGAGACCCCGCCCTAAAACACCTTCCAATGTAAATACATCAGACAGACAGAATTTATTTACTTTCCACCATAGCTCAGCCCTTGACTCAACACAGACCAGGCACAGTTCAATGCAAATGTGTCTGAACTTTCACAAAAGGTGTCTGACTCCCACAGACTAAGGCTGCTCTTTCTCCAGTGGCTTTCCACAGACCTCTCCTCCCTGTCAGTAGGAGAACCAGCAAGTACCACTTCTAAAAGCATTTTTAAAAAAATATTTATTTACCCAGCTATTTAGATATGCAGTGATTTTAAAGCAGCCACTGGATACCATCAGGCACCTGTACGGCATTTATTCGAGTTGCTATATGAAAGTTTGCATGTTCGCAGTACTCATCTTCTGAACATACGCAGTACCTCAGTAATCCTAGAAGCACATATAATGTCGTCATGTTAGTTAACAATAACTCAGTGAATAACATAAACCACTGCATGATTAAATTTCCAGATTTGATTCTCTTTCATTCATGCTCTTAACAGTTTCACATGACAAATAGTCCACACCTAACCTAGGCTGACAGAACAAATAATACACATGCTAATTAGACCACTTTACTAAATCAAATTGTGTTGCTCAGTACGTCTGTGCAGGTTGCACGGGCTTCAATGTAAACTGTACAAATGATGATAAAATTTCTCAATAAAGCACTTCCAATCATTAGATTCAAGGAGTGTTATCTGAGGGGCAAGTCCCGTTCTTCCCATTTGGGCGATAAGGAAACTGAGTTCACAGAACAGCTCAGAGAAATCACTTGTATTAGTCACCTCAGAGTCAAATTGAAAGAATTTGGCCTCTCGAGTCCCGCTCTAGAGAACAAAGTTTGATCTAATTAATCAAATATTACCCATCAAACAAACAAAGAAGCATGTGTTCCAATAGAAGCCCCCATCGTTCATCCCTCCATTCTGGCTGCTCAGCATTATAGCGGGAACAAACAGAAGCACATAATCTTACAGCTGGTCTATTGTCAAAATGACACATTAGCAGAAGGATTTACAGACGTGTTTGCTTATGAAATAAAGGTTTGCATGTTCAGAAACGCAAACGTTTTCCCTGTACAGGAGCTACACACCACAGAGAAAGCTGCTCCCCGAAAGCTGTGCAGAACTCAAGAATGTAGTTAGGGTATGTGTCTATTAAGGTTGGCTGCCTCCCCCCCCAAAATATCAGGAACTACAGCGAATACACAGCTGCCAGTATGTACAGACCACAGCGACAGGCTGGTATAGCAGCTGCCCTGAGGTACTGAGCGACTCTTCGGAACAGGGGTGGAGCAGTGCCATGAAAAAGGAGAACTGGACACATTTACTTAGCCTTTGTGCAAAAATCGACATTTGCTTCTTCGAGGCAAATCCTGGCCCCCGTGAAGCCAGCAAGTGTTTTGCTAATGATGGCAATTGGGTCAGGATTTTAATTCAGATTTTACTTCCAAATTTATTTCAATAAAGATTTGCCCTGTGACGAGTTGATTGAAGCAGGCAGTTTTCTGTATCCACAGAACCAGTGTGAAAGCTTTGCTTAAAATCATGGTGTTTTGATTTTATTTTTTTGGTAGCTTGGGTGCTATGTTGTTTTGGAACCACATGAAGCTGAAGATGACACCCATCGTCTTTGGGAGAGTCTCATCATAAGCAAACTTCATGGAGTCTTCTAAAGGTATTTCTACAACTTCAATCAGCTCTCCTTCTTCAGGGTGGCCACCTCCTTCACCGGTTCTCATCTGGTCTGTTACTTCTGCATAAAATAACGTCTGCCTAGAACCTGTCACACCAACTCCAGACCTGGAAAAAAGCAGAAAGGAAACATTGTTTTAGATAAAAAGAAGGTAGCTAGGAACTAGGAATGGTAACCTGGGTCCTTAATTTGTGTCACTAAGCAACATCAGAACGCAGGTCCTTACCCTCTGCTAATGTCATTTAGAATCTACAAATGCAGTTTTGTTAATACAGAAATTGATTGCAACTTTCATGCAGAAATACCAACGCTTTTGAATAGAGTTGTATATGAAATGGATCCATCTTCAAATACATTCTGCAACTTTGGAAAAATACTAGTTTGGGAGAAAATAAAAAAAAATAGGTTTTGAATTCGTGAACTGTTGTTCTACACGTACTGAAGTCAACAGAAGTTTTTTAACTGACCTTAGCGAGAGCTGGGCTGCATGATGACTCATGGAGATTTACAAAGAACAGAGTGAAGCTCCTCAGTGTATCTGTGCGCTATCATGCTATATTTTTGCTTCTTTTTACACAAATATTTAGATTTTTTACTCTTAAGCAGATTATGTCCGTTCACAGCTGGAGCCCTCTACTCATGGGTCGGTACACGAATAGAAAGGCAGCCTGAGAGTCTTTCTCTATCCTTCCTGAACTTTAGCCTTGACCCAAATGGACCACTGTAAGCACACGTGTATCTGAAGTAATTCAGTCTCCCTGCTAATTTGCTGCAGTGGATTTAGTTGAGGATATTTTAGATTATGTAGTCTTTCTTCAGCTAGACTGCTTGCTGTGTATTATGCTTCTTATTCGTTAATCCTCTATTTCCTTAGGACTATTTAATTTAGGAATTATTAAATAAGGGATAAGTACATAATCCACTCATTTAGTCCCTCCAAGAAAATATTCACATCGTAATTGCACATGATTCACATCTTCATTTCACATGATTACAAGCGACTTTTCACATTCAGTCTGGATCCAAAGTTCACTGAAACTATGGCAGAGGCATTAGGGCAAGCTGAAGAATTAGCTTCCATATTATTATACATACAGAGGATTCTAAGATTTGTAGCAGTGCTATGATCTTACAGTGTGTATCAATATTACCCAACCATTAGTCAACTAAATCTTTCAGTTAATCCAGCATAAATCACACCCCATAGCACGAATTAATAATTTGTCTCTCAATTTTCCAAGAACAATGGCATTTATTTTGTTTGGAGAATGAACAGTTATTATCGAAGTTGGTTTCTTATATCAGTAGACACTCTTTTTTAAAACATAGAATAGGGAGTGAACCAGTGAATTCTTTTCCTAAGATATTGGGAAAATTTGGGAAAGACAGTTCACAACTCCAGGATCATTCCTGTAACTCCACGAAGTGCTGGAGAAACTGAAGGATCTTTGGCACTTCTGGGAACTTTGAAGGCTGCTATAGGATTTCTTTCATTGTGGGCTCATCACTTCCATCGTTTCAGTGTCAGCAGTGGGGTTTTTGATACACATTTTAACCAACAAAATGTGACCTACTAAGATGCAGGAAGAGGCCAGACTAACAGTTGTCCCTCTCTCTTCCACTCTCACCAAAGTACATGACCTCCTTCCTCAGTCAATCTGATTTGGTATTTACGTTCCCTAAGGACATTATTTTCTGCAGCCACTGTCCTTGGTATTTGCAGGCTATTCCGATGACCATCGGAGATGATTTGCCATTAAGAGAGCCATCCAGGGCTGACAATCATCCACAGACTGTACTTGCCTCTTGGCACTAAATCAAAGGGTTTCTCAGGACTGCCCATGCCACACTCCCTTTTCCCTTTCCTGATGGGAAGCTGCCTGGAAGAGTCATGCCGTTTGCCAGCCGTGCTGCCACTCGCTCACAACTGAAGATCCAAGCAGCAGACAGCACAACACAAACGCAGTCTTTGAAAGCAGCAGGAGTTGCACACTGGGCCCACCATGCTGGTTTAATCATTCTGATCTCATCACAAACGTAAGGTGGATTCATTTTTCATCAAGTTGCTACCAGCAACCAGCTCGCAAAAGTTGGAATGACATTTTTTATGCTAATATGCACTGATAGTGCCCTTTCTGCCATGAAGATGAGGGCACGCTTTACTAGATTCCATTTGTGTTAAAATACAGTATATTTTCTTGGTATTATCAAGGAATAATATATAATGTTAAAAAGCAACACTGGAAATGAAATACTGATTAAGAGCAAACAGATCTACTTCACAACCCATCATGGCTGGCTATTTAGGCTCTGGTCAGTCAGTGAACAGTCTCCCCGAGCTTAGCCACCTTGCTACCTGTCCCTGACTGCTGGCCCATGTGCCACCCGCTCCTCACTATCGATGCTACGTCCGCTGGAAGGAGCCTCACTGAGAGAACATATTTGTGAATGGAACAGTGAATTGTTCGGGTTTTGTTCCCTCTTTTCCTTCTTTTCTTGTGTGAGGAGGCAGAAAGGATGTTTGTGGTTGGTTTTTTTTTTTTAAATCAACTAGAGATCCAGATCTGTTTTTCTATATACAGAGAGATGACTTGTTCTTCAATTGTCTCTGCAATAATTGCATTTTTAGAAATTAAATCAACATTAGAAGCCTGGGGTTCAGAGATTGTTTTTTGATAATAGATAATAAGAATGAAAAAAACATGTTAACTTATACTGTAAAATTTGTGAGACAAAGAATGCAGCTTGCTAGTCTCCACAGGTACTATGAAAAAACAGAGGACTGTGCATAACATATTTAATGTTCTGTTATTTCTGATGAGTGTTAAATCTGAGCTTCATCTGGAGTGCCCCACCTGGAGAACTAAAATGCTTTTAAATTGAGTATACCCCCCTCAACCTGATATTATGTACAGGTTATCTACAAAAACATAGAGACTTTATTTAAGAAGCCCTTCTATAAAAACTTTCTGGCTTGATTATTTACAGCGTAATCTCCTTCTACACCACCTGTGACCATTTACTTATGAAATAGCTGCAGCTGTGGAAATCGCAGGAGTTCACTTTCCACACATCTTTTCTTTAAAGAAAAGGAAAACTGCCTCCTGAGGTGCTACACCGTAAGATTCAGTTTCTTGCCATGCTCACACAGCATGGAGTGATTTCAGTATGCCAGTATTTCATTGTATTTACTCATCTGATACTTCTATTAAATCAGTGTTTCTTTTCTTATGAACTAAATACATCAAGAGTGGCTACTACACTGAATGTACTTTAAAAGAGGAAGCACTGGACATCAATGTCTCTGAATTTGCAGCAATACATATTCAAGGGAGGACACACCCACGTGTTCATTCTTTCTTAGTTGATTGCCTAACTTATCTTGCTCTGGTGCAAATTTCCCATGAGTTATTAATTAAAAACTAATAACAACTTACTAATGAGCTATAAATGAAATCAAAGAGTGCTGGTATTAATGCTCAGGTTATTCTGTTCTACTCTTCCCCACCCAAACCAGCAAATTTAATGTTTCTAAGAGTACTTAGAATCCCCTCACAATTTAGATGGGTGACTTTGGAGACTATTGTGTGACATTATGTAGATATTCACGGCTTTTATTGTCTAACTACATGTCTATTTCTATGGTTTCAGAAAGAGGTCAAAAGATACAGGAATATACTGTAATTCATAAAAAAGGCATACTTCTTACCTTTTTTTATTTGGTATTTCTTTCTCTAAATGCTCTGGCTTAGTCTGCCATTCATTTTTGCATGGATCCATCCTTTACTAAATTAAATATTCTCCAATATTGCTTACTGCTGTCTTTCACAACATTTCACACATAGATATTAATCTACCCTGCCTGTCTTTATAAAATTGTCCAAAAATACTGACATTGTCCAAAAATACTGACATTTCATTTGTCTTAGTACGTTTGGTTTTTATAGAAATCAAAAGTTAGCGGGTTTGTTGCTTTGAAGCTGTTCTGAGCCTCCATCTGGTTGAAGTAATAAAGTGTTTTAACACATGCCCTTGGAAAACGTGCATACATTTCAGCGTTTTTGGGTATTTGGGGCCGGAGGAGGAAGGAGAGGTAGAAGGTCGGTCTGGCTGGTAAATAGGCAACAGGCTGCTATTATGTTTTTGGTATGCATTCAGGTTTATCTGTCAATAGGAACTTCTATGCTTTTGCACACTTACATGCACTTTCCGAGTACGATGTTTGAGGAATTTAGATGTGCCTTTATTCATGGTTATGTTCCTTTTTTTGCTACCTTCTTCCTCTATCCCAAGTCTGTGACATATGCTTCTCCTTGCCCTAGTATTTCACATTACAAATAAAATTCTTTTGCCACGGTCTGAAATGAGTCACCTATTAACAGATTACAGCTATATTCATTAGCTTTGCATCTGTGGAAATCACAGGGGTCAGCACACCCGAACTGCAAGGGATGGGTTTCACCCTAGGAAAACCCCCTTCCTGATAAAGGTGTCTCCCCTTCCCAGTATACGAGAGGCTTGGTTTGGGGGAGGGCAAGCAGGGTCTGAACTCACAGCACCAGCCCAGGGTGAGACTTCAGGCTTCAGTCTCACTCCACGGGTTTAGCCCCACATTGCCCAGACCAGGCACGTCATGGCTCATACTGACCCAGACCTACTAAGCCTGGTTTGACCTAGCTGATTGTTCCAGATGTATTTCGATGTGTCTGTATGGTGCTTGACTCTTATTTACCACCGTGAGACAAATGCAAATGATCTGTACAAAACACAGCTCTGTTTTCCTCATCTCTTCATCATGATGATCAGTTTCCTATGAGAAGTTTATAGTTTCAATTAACAGCTACATGGCTGACAAATACTCTTTTTCAAATCATTAGGGCTTAAGCTCACAAACCCTGTAACTTCAACAGAGAGAGATTTGTAAAACCAATAGCCTATTAGCACTAAACTTTTAGTGTTGCTTCAGGGACAATTAGAAACCTCCATTACCTTTGACAACAGCAAGTCTAAGACTATAAGCACGTCAAAGTAAGGATACCAAAGGGGTATGGTTTTCATCACACGAGTAACTTAGACGTGAGTTTAACACATCAAAACAAGATTATATGCTGCATTCCCATACTTAATTTTAAATAAAACATTCAAACACTGTGATTAAATCATGCTATGGCTTTCAAAACTGTGGGCAACACACTTGTATGCAACAGCACAGCAGCGAAACAGTTTCTGCAGAATGACTGCAAAGTGCTTCTCCTTACCTCCTGCCCAGGGGTGGGACTGGCTGGCAGAATGAGGCTGCAACCAGAGCATTTTCTAACTACTTCCTTCTTAAAACACAAGAGACAGATTGTCACTCCAATCTGTTTCTGAAACACGGCAATAGCAGCTCTCACAGTCTTTGTTTAGCTCTTCCCTTTTATTAAGTGCATGAGGAAATACGTAGCACATGAAATAGAGTTCACAAAATGGGATTTTTCACTTGTCATACCTAAGTTCATAAGCATAAAGATACATTACATACATCTTTTTTATCACGAGTGGGTAACAGTGTCTTACTGCTTTAAAAAAAAAAAAAGCTTAGGAGTGCCCAACAGCCACAAGTGAGATTGAGTCCACCCTGTATGTTTGCCGACGCTCAGCGAGTTTCTTCTTCAGACCGAGCATGTGTGCACATAGGTGTGCATGGATGCACATTGGTAAGCAGGGTCGAAACTGAAAGCATGTACTCAAGATTAGCTTTGCCTTCTTCTCAGGCCTGGGTGTTCATCTATGCCAATCAGTTGTTACAGTCATAATTATTACATTCATAAATACTACATTTTTAATTTGAAGGAACAAACTTGTATGAGAAAATAAACACTATCTTATACTCTACTCCTCTCCTGTATTTGGAGAACAAATAAATTGACTTATTGTGAAGACTTATTAGTTTAACTCAGATTTCTGGTAGACAGCACTTAAAAGCTAAATTTCTCATCCTTTCTCAGTATTTACCAAATACAAAATCTATAAACAATCAACATTCACCTGCTCCTATCAACACAAAAATAATTTTTCTGGTTTTAAACTGACATACTTAATGTGAAAATTCCTAAATGTAGTATATCCTTTTCTAAGATGTAAGCCATTTGGATGCAGAATTTAGGTATATAGTGAATACATAATTCATGTTTACAAATAAGTGCGACACAGATCTCTGTTATTTATGCTATAATCAAGATCTATTTAGGCATGCAACATGTAAACTGATGAACAGTGACATGCAGCTCCTATTGTCACTTCTTAGGACCTTTGTACAGTTCTGACATTATAAGCAGCAGGTGCAGGAAAAAAGCAGAGAAGTAATTAACATAAAATTATATTACATTATGCCATCACCCAACAGGTGTACTAGCAGGTGATCTTTCTAATTATAATGCACTCCAACATTTTCAAGGCATTTATTCTTTCTACATAATAACCTGTGAATACAAACCATTTTTACCTCATTGCACAGGGGCTAATAGCCATAGCACAGTAATTGGAACATCCAATATTAATTCTCTGAATGCTCTTCTTTGTTGTATACTTTTGGAAAAAAATCAACTGCAGGAAGATTAAAGTAAGTACCTATATTAATACAGTTAGGCCCTTAAACTAATCCATTTGATTTTTTTGCAGCGGGGCTGAGAACCTGCAGCTCCTATTGTATCCAATTCATAGCCAAGAATTTATTAGAATTTCTGGGAGAAAATAAAGACAGAATGAAAGGAAGAGGAAGCTGAACCAGAAGCTCTGGTTTAACTTTATCCTGATGCTCTAAGATGTTATTTAAGTCCAAATAATTTTATAAATATTCCTCAAGAAGACCAAGCATTTCAAGAACTAAAAGAAAATACAGTAAGTTGCAAAGATAATAATAACATCTTTACCAACAACAAAAAATTTCCCTGCCCCTGTCTTGTAAGGAAACAAATCTTAAGGAGGGTAGCTGAAAGTACTTCAACCTAAGAAACTAACTCACAGCTGAATTTCACACAGGATTCAAACTGAAAACTGCTGGGATACCATGACAGAAAATTTATTGTGTCTGATCCACCATGACAGAAAATTTATTGTGTCTGATCCATGAGTAAGTCCAAAGTTGTTCACTTACAAAATATTGCATTTAGGAAAAAAAAAAA
>VZTL01071644.1:0-28593 GCA_013400535.1 Scopus umbretta | reverse complement strand
GAAAATGCAGAAATATTTGTCTCTTGCAAGGCTATAGCACTTCTGAGCTGAGTGAGAACTGCTGCTTTGCATCTCCAAGAGGGAGCATGTCTGCAGTTCCTGTAGATGTTCAGGATGGCTCTTCCCCACCAGCCCCCCAAACAGCAGTCTTCTACTGTCATGATTAAGAAGCGAATGAAAAGCATCCTATTAGTTGCACCTCTGTCCCAAGTACTGCTTGCTTCCAGGTACCACAAAGCAATTTACAAGCTAATAACCCTGTCATATAAGATAGCAACATATCTGACAGTGAGTCTGTTAGGCCACACTTATAGGCCAGCAGCTTTTCCATACACTGACTGTTGGCCAGTGACAAGAAGAAATCTCCCACTCTTAATGCAGCATATAGATCAAGGCTTCCCAACACCCAGCCTGTAATACTCCCACATCTTGCCACTTCACCACTGAACGTACTTATATGCTGTTAAAGGGTAACAAGCTAGAGCTGACAGTTTGCACATTCACAGCCCACTACCATGTGAAATAGTTTCAGTTATTTTGTGGTGAAAGGGAGTCAGAATTACTTTGCACAGAAAAAAAAAAATTACCTAGTTGCACACAGAAAAAAACCCATGCAACTTGCCAGGAAAATCCTTACTGGCTTTTCAGGCACAGAAAGGATAAAGTTAAACCTTTGGTACCAGAGTCTTCATCTGGTGTTCCCCATGCCACTCCTTGCCTTGAGCAGAGCTAGCAGCTCTAGCATACCCAGGAACTAGCCTGGGGGTACAACTTTGATCTCGTTCCACTCTGATTATGAATTTTTTTCAGCTGCGTTGCTCCGAGTGCTTTTCCTGTGGCCTGTGGGGAGTAGATTGGTGCTGCTGCTGTATCTGTGGTGTTTCAGTGCCTGGTCCCTGTTTCTTGGCTGAGTTCAGTAAGTCATGTTGGGTGTTTGCTCAGTCTTAGCTCTGTGAGTTCTTGCCCACTCCAGGTGCTCTACAGCACTGCAGCAGCGCAGTGCCGGCTGCAGCAGTGGCAGGAGGCCAGAGTCACCCTAGATAAGGCTGTTGTATGGAGACCTGAAGGAAGAACAGCAATCCTGGACCTGGCCCTTGAGCGGGTGCAGGTAAGACCACCTGCATGAGTTCCTGGGTATGTGCATTGCACTTAAGTTAAGAAATGTGAGATAAGAATGTGCGAATTGTTGTATGTTTGGGTTTTCCTGTCTACCTACCTGCTTGGTGACCTGGTAACAGACTCTAAGCCATCTGCATGCGACGCTCTATCAAACTAGTGCTTCAGCTGATCAAGTTATCCATCACCCCCAGGTGCTTCATACCACAGAACACCATAGTGGAGAATTATGGGATAATCCCTCAGGTTGGGGGGTTTACTTTCTAGTCCCTGCTGTTCAGGAGCTTAGTTCTATTCATACTTGTACTGTAAAACAAGTTGCCTTATGCAGTGTTTAAATGCAGAGCCCCTACAAGTGCAGATTTGGAGGGTCTCTGTTTTCGTGATACTGGCTTTTTCGAGTCCTTTTGGCCTCAGTGACAATTTGTGGCAGCTCAGATATTAATGACAATCACCTTTAGAGCTTAAGTAGAGTGTAAAAGTGTTTCCAGGGTTGGTTCTAAATACTAGTTTCTTGTTAGACTCTTTTATGACCAGGAACAACTTGAAGATCTCTCATTTACTCTTCCTGGAGGGTTCATTATTTTGCTACCTCCATACTTCCTTATCTTATTTGTAACCTTTCTAAGGGATGATTACTTTTTTTAATCTGATCATCTCTTCTAGCATCACGTTTGTGCTTTACTTTAGTGTATTATTTATATTTGCTATTAGCATGCTACTCAATGGTTGTACAGAGAAGAAAAAAACATTTGAAGTCACATAGAAAAAACTGCTGAGATTGTTTAATAAACCTTACTCCACTGCCCTCCTTTCCCATGCCAACAGAGTTAGTCTTTGTCTCAACACTGGGTAGTGGCTGCTGAGCTCTTAGTTTGCATGTGCTTGTTAAACCTGAGTGACCTTTTAAAATTTCGCAGCTATAATTTTTGCCCAAGTGCTTCCTGGAGCTGATCATGCACATACAGGGAAGCTATACGTGCTTTTTACTGCTGTTATATTTCATTTAATATTAATTGGTGGCTTTTCCCTTATCTGCTTTCCCTGCCCTAGGACCGTCTGTTTTTAGAACCCATGCAGGTTCCTCTTGGGGAATTTTTTAGACCACGAAAGAAGGAAGTTGAACAGCTGGATTCAAAAGATTTCCTGGGTAAACCCAAGGTAACAGGCATGTGATTGTTTGTTAAGATTAACAGCAAGCAGATTAAAGTCCCACCTTCTGACATCTCCAGAGAGCATTAATGTTGGCCACTCCACTGGTGGAGACCCAAGAGCAGGATTATCGGGGCTTACAGGCAGTCAAGGCATCTGGGACACAGAAGCTGAAATTTGTAAGAATTGCCACTTCTTCTATCAAAACTACTTTGGTGCTAAAAAATCCTTCCCAATCTTCGTCACTTTAAACTCTGAAAAAGCTGAGCAGGTACTTAGGGAACCCCATGGTTGTCCTTTTGCTGACAACGACATTTTCAAGAGAAGCATGTTCTTTCAGCACACTCCTACTCACTGCTGCATTCCTGGTGGGACAGGCAGGCACTTGGGAGACAAATGCTTTGTCACATTCTTTAATGCAAGTCAGCAAATTTCTCTGATCCCTTCTGTGACCAGTGCAGTCAGCAGAAGTGCCACAGGCCAGAGAGCTCTAATATGAATAAAGGGAAGGGAAAGTGGTGCATTCGTGTACTTTTAAAGAAACCTTGGAAAGACTAAAGACATAAGGATAACAATAGTTGGAGCTGTTTTAGGAATCCAGCTTACTCTACTATGTGCATGGCTCTACTTTATGTCTGACTTTAGGATGTCAGAAGGAAACGGGTCTGAGTACATAACCTTGCGTGAAGTTTAAGGGTCTCTTCATCCAGCCTGGATTCAATCATTACTTTGTCCTCTGACAGGTGATCTCATCCATCATTCCCAATGATGAGTACATTGGCTTCGAGCCTCTCAGGCCTCAGGTGAGCAGGACATAGCTGTGAAAGGAGGAATGGAGCTGTCATGGAGCTCCAGATAGGGCCTCAGATCCTAACATCATCAGGGTAAGAATGTATTCTTGAAAAAACCTGCAATATCAGACTAGATCCACAAGGCCTTTCAAAGCCAGGTGGTGGTCTTCAGCACTGGCTGGAAGGGACTCAGTAATGTGAGTCTCCAGCCCTTTGAAGATGCATTTTTGTCTCTTCGTCATGTCAGAACAGCAGTGGAGACTTTGCTATGCTCAACACGCGTTTGCTCAGCACTTTAGTAAATTTGTCAGCATAAGCATGGCTGGCTTGCACTGTAATATGAGTTTCTTAGAACAAAGGGTAAGGGAAAAGATTTTGTTACTCACCTCCTGATGGGATAAAGGGTGAGGGCAGAAATAGAAGGTACATCCTGGTAAGGTGTGGAGCAGCAGACTTCTATCTGGGTGCTGTGGTGTAACAAATGTGGTCAAAAGTAAAGACAAAATACCACAGTGTGGTATTCAGAGGGACAGTAGATAAGGTAGCACTCGTGTTGCTATACGAGGTACTGTTATAAATAGATGCTATTTTTCCCCCCACAGAAGCAGGGCTTTTATGAACCCAGTGTTGATGCTCTGCGGTAAGTGTTCAGTTCTACCCTGGTCTAACTCTTTTCTTACTATTTCCATTCAGAAGGTCATGTTTTGTTCTCTGATGTCTTTGAAGACTCTGCAGGATCCACACCCACTTCTCACCAAGGGTGGAGTGAATGACAAATATGCAAAGGCTTGTGTGGCTGCAAAAGACACTGCAGTTCAGTAGCACCTCTCATGCAAGAATCTCAGGGAAGTTTGGAGGAGTTGATTCAATAGTCTTGGGAGACAGGCATGGATCATGCCATGGCTGGGGAATGGAAGCAGAGAGAGTTTGTGGGACCTGCCCAGGTCTGTGGCAGAGGATGCTCAGCTGTCCCATCCTAGTTCTCAGGACAAGGCCTCCAAATGCTCCTCCCAGCCACACTGTCTTGAGCCAAAATCAGCCCTGGTTCAAAAAACATGAAAGTCATTTGTTCTGGTGATTATTGTACCAACAATACTTCAGATCTGAGTTTAATAATTGTTTTGTTATGGAGGACATTTGTTAGTATAATGAAAATGGGGCAGTTGCATTTGGGAAATCAGTGTTTTCCAAGCTTCTTGTGTTCCTAGTCGGGCCAAAGAGTAGCAATGGAAATCATAATTTCCCAACACCTGAAACTTTTGGCACATGCCAGTTTGGATCAGTGCAGTGTTAGGGATCAAAGCCATCCAGCACCAGAACTCCAGGGTTAGTAAAGGTGCACTCATTCTTTCTTTCCAGAGACAGTGAGTCAGGGTATTACCGAGTTTTGTCCCATTATTACCCTGAGGACTCTGAGAAGTTGGCAGTGAAAGCCAGCAGTTTGGTCTTTGTGCTGACAAGAGGAGCGGATGGCTGGGCTACAGCCATACATGATGGACAGGTAAGGAAAATGGGTGGGCTTTCCAGCCCATCTCCACCAGCAGAGACCACAGCCCTGCCTGTGAACAGGAGCTTGCTGCAACCCTCTGAGCACATTCCTTGGGGACCCACCTGTAGCACTGCAGAGCAGAGGATGAGTTCAGGAGCTCATTTCCATAGACCAGTTGCTAACCATAGATTTCTCTGACACTGGGCTCCCACCATCTTCTGCCACTCACCTCTGTAGTTCCACAAGGGCATCTTTTTGGGCACTTGTGCTCCCCACCATACAGGATCCTATTGTGGAATTGTGTAGGATAACAGACCTCACCAAGGGCCGCCATTTAGAGCAGTGTTTGTCATCTGAGAGCTCTACTGGAGCTGAGGAGACAGGTCGGTCCTTATCTGGTGTGTAGTGCCTCTGTTAAATTAATTTTGGGGAGGTTTTGGGAGGGTTTCAGCTGTGCAGGCAGGTTTTAGAAAGGGCTCTAGAAAAGACCTAAGGAATTAAAGCCCAGCAAATCTGACATCTTTCTGCAGACTAGGGCACTATAGTGTAAACAGATTGAATAGAAACAGATAAATATGACAACATGGAAAATCTTTTTTTCACAGAAGCCATTTCTCACATGTCTACTTAAGTTCTTTGAAAGAGCCAGTGCATACCTGCATTAGGTTGAGCCAGTGAATGTATTGTCTGCCTATATTTCCAAGGAAAGTCAAAAGATTCTTCACAAGACCACTAAAAAAACAGTGAGATGTTTGAGCAAGAGAGGCAGTGCTCTGAGGGCTGATAACAGGTTAAAATATAGAAATAAAAGATGGGCATAAATTAATAGGTTTTTTCTTTCTTTCCTTTTTTTAAAGAAAGGATGTCCCCACAGAAAATCTGCTGTCACCTAAGCACTTAGCATATTCCTAAGTGATATAGTAATAGGGATAGTGATATAGTGCTTCTTAAGGTGACTGTGTTCCATGACAGACAATCAAACCATTCAGCATAGCCTGAAGCACCTGGAGCTAACAGAGAACAATTACAGAAGTATTTGAATGTGCTGGTTGATTGCTCATTGAAGTGTGAAGTGTCAAATGAAATTCATAGTCAAAAAAAGTAAAATAATAGACACTGGGGGGAAAAAAAGCATAATTACTCACAGTGATCAGTTGAAATTAATAGCTCTATGGCAGTGATTGTCAGAAGACATAGAAATGCTGCTGGACTGGTATCCCTTGACCTCTTTGCTGCTTTCTTCCTAAGCACCGGTTTTAGGAGCAAGGTGTTGGATTTGGTGGGTGTTTGGTCTATTATATCACAGCCGCTCAATTAGCACCACTGCTTTCAGCAGAAAAAAGATGCAAAAGGAGCCTTGGATTTTGTTCAGCAATTTCTGAGCACAAACCACTTGGGCTACCATACCTGACCCTGGGCTCTCCATGGGCACATTCATGTTGCAGTAGGGTGAGCAGGCAGCGGTGTTTTGCAAGGGCAGAAGCAGTGCAGAGTGGGGCTAACAGAAGATGGGACTGGGTGGGCTGGGGCTGCGTCTGCCGCAGCAGCAGCTCCTTCTCACCCTGCTCTGCTTTGTGTCCTACAGAAGCTGCGCATACCGAGCTCTCTCCTGGAGCCTGCCTCAAAGACGGATAAATGGGTGAGCTGACAACCTTGCAACCAGGGGCAAGGAAGGAACCAAGAAATATATTTGGGACATTTGTTTGTAAGATTATCACAGGATAGAACAACTGTGTAAGAGAAACATAGAGTGTTTCAGCTCAGACACCTTGAGTGAAGACCAAGTGCTCTTGAACTGGAACAACAGAAGAGTTAACAGCAGGAAAAATGCTGTACATCTTTTTTTTTTTCTGTACATCAGATATCTTTACAGCAAAATCTGGGAGCTTGGACACATATCCAAGCCACAGTGGCTTGCATCACAGGCTCATCTAGGTGGTGTTGTCTCTTATTTGCTGTGGGCTGATGGTGCACACAAAGATGAGCAGCTGCCACAGCGTTCCTGACCCCCTGTAACTTGTTGAGCCACTGGAACACAGTGATGAGTTTGAGGGTTTGAGGCATGTGTTTGTCCAGCCTGCTCTTGTGATGTCTGCAGCCAGTAGATGTAGCACAGAAGCAGGTGAGGAGTGCTCACATGCTCACCAGCAGAGCAAGAGCAGGTTAATCTCCTGCAGCGGGATAGTAATATCTTAAACGGGCACTGCTTTTTGCCTTGAGGTCATGCACCTAAGCCCTAAACCCTCACCTTTGACTTAGGAAAACTTCCTTCATCTCCCATCTCTATCACAGGCATATCAACACATGATGCACATCATTTTTTATATGAACTCAGTGTGGAAAGGTGCAACTCGGACCCCTATTTCCTGTGACAGATTTCTGAAGCACATGGTTGTTCAATGTTGCTGTGATTTTTATTTTTTTTTCCCCCCTCCAAATGAATCCCTGGCCATAGCATACACTTGGGCATTTGCTCCATGGATGTCTCACTGTGAACTAGCCTGAGCTCCCAAGCAAGCCAGCAGATGATGGGGAGAGCTCTCAGCGTGGTGTGAGCAACCTCCCTCTGCTCCAGCACCAACCCAGCAAGGGGCAGGAGGCCAAGGAAGTGTCCCACCAAACTTCTCATCACCCCTGCTATCTACGAGAGCTACAGAGGCCATTAAGAGCCTGGAGTGCTCTGCCTCATCCAGACAGTTAATCAGCTGGTCTTTCTGGGGCTCCCTCTGTGGTTACACCTAGAAATTTATAACTGGCAGTAGTCTCTGTCATTCATGCTGGCCTTGCCCAATCTCCGCTCACTTATTTCTGATGTTGTTCTGTTGCAGAAGATCAGCAATGGGATTCCCCTCCCGCCTGCCCAGGTGCCTCCCAGCCGAATCCATGTGAAGCAGAAGCCAGGTAGTCCCCTGGGCCAGGGACCTCAGTGGGTGTTATGTGAAGCTGTACCCAAACCCCCCTGCTTTAGGAGTGTGTGGGGAAGCTGGTTGCCCACTGCAGCTGTGGCTGCATGTGTGCTAGCGGGTTGCAGAAAAGCTGCTGGGGGCCTCTGCTGACTGCAGGCACTGTTCCTGTGTCTTGTTTTGTTCTGCAGAATCTCCTGGGGGAGAAAATGTCTCTGCAAATGATGGTGATGCCCAAATGGACTTCAAGGTAAGGTGTTTCACAAGCCAAAGCTGGCACGGCCTCAAGAGTCAAGGTCAAGGCTGTGAAAAGTGCAAGATTCCTGGCCAGATCTTCCAAAATTCCTGAGCTGCACCAAAATCACTGCAAAGAACTCTTCCTTTGCCCATTTTCCCATTCCAAAGAGAGGCTCCTATGTGGTCTTTCCTCCACCACTCCTAAGTTTGGACCATACATTTTTGTCAGGCAGCCCAAGGTTGAGGCTTACCAGGGCAGTGCCCTTTTGCACCCTCCAAGGAACCACAAGCCCCAGACACAGCAATGTAATTTTTTGTCAGCTGTACTTCAGGCAGAAGGTAACAATGTGGGGACTTGGCTGCACCTCTTCAGCTAGGCCTGGGGCCTTGCTCATATACATTTGTGTTTGGGAGGTACCTGTGCAACTGGACCCAAAAAACAGGCTTCCTGGGTCATGGGAGGAACATTTGATCCCAGGCTTTGAATTTGTAGTTCCCCTTCTGAAATTTCAGATCTGCATTTTGATGCTGCACTACTGTTACATGGTACCACTGAGGTTGTGTCTGTGTCATCTCTTTTGATATGAGTGTCCTGAATAACCAGTCTGTCCACGGTGCCACATCTCTCAGCAGATCCCACCGACCTGTGGAGAAGCTTCATCCAGCACGGACAGACCTGTTGTGCTGAGAGCATGTTGTGAGTGCACTGTGGTGGTGAGGGCAGGCGAGGTGCCATCTCTGCTGGACCTGCGAGCTCTGCTGAGGGAGCGGTTCAGCCAGCAGGCAGAGCAAGGGAAGCTGAGGTATGCTGCAGCACAGCTGGGCCCTCTGGCATGCTCAGCACATAAGTGCGTGTGACAGGGCATCAGCAGACATTCCCCTGAGGATACAGACCTGCGTCTGGTCTCCTGGGAACATTTAATTGGGGTCAAAGCATTCTAGCAGGGATTCAGCAAAGACGTGAGCACACAGCCTTCCTTGCAGGGCTAGCCTTAGTATGGCTTTTGGTTTTGAGAACAGCATGTGATCCATGGGCTTTGGAGGCCCAAAGGGTCTTTCCAAGGAAACTGTACCATGGTCATGAAAAAGGGGGAACAGAAGGAGAAACTCTGTGAAGATGCAGCTGCTGTATATTGGATTTTCTCCCACTCAGCTCAGCCTTTGAATACACTAGGATCAATGCAGAGCAACTGGGGACTTGGTCCTGGGGTGAGGTCTCTGTGACTGTGACATCCCTGGGGGCACGCAGTCAGTGTAATCAGGAGAGCTTAGGATCTTCCCCTCAAATAAGCATGTGAGGACCTGACAGTGTCACTCCCTGACAGTGCCGCTTCTGCCCACTGAGCATGCAGGGTGGTCCCATGTCATTGTGTAAGGTGACGAGCTCAAAGCTGGCTTACAAAGGGGACTTTCAAGACTGAAGATGTTAGAGGGCTAGGCTTGCCTCAAAGTTTGGTTTTAAGTGGGATGATTTGAGCCATGTTAATGAACCCTTGCAGCTACAGGCATTCGGATGGCAAAGAACTCGGTGCAGTTTTGGGAGAAGAAGATCTAGGGAAGATGTGGCAGCAGCTGACAGATGGCAGGCTGACACTCTGCTGCCAGGTATGGGGGCTGTGACAAGCTTCTCTGCTGTGCTGGATTGAAATCTCTGCTTTGCCTTGCAACCTCCTTGCTGACTTTCTCCTGTAGGACTCGGACTCCCACTTGGGCAGACCCGTCCTCTACCGGATGCTGGCTCAGCACTCTTACCTTGCACAGGGACCAGGGGACCTGGAGTTCAGCAAGGGAGACGTCCTGGATATTCTTTCTGAAGGTAGCTTTCCAGTCCTGCCTGCAGGCTGTACTGGGGCAGGCTTTTGGAGTCTGCTGCAGGGAGGGACTGGAGAATAGATGGCTTCTCCAGTGCTGTCTCAGGCTCATATGCTCAGGAGGTACAGGCTTGCACTGGGTTTTGCCCAGAGTTAAATTCCAGCCATGAAAACTCTCACTAACCCCACTTATATGGGCCAGAGCTCATCCTGCTCCTTTATGTTTTCCCAGTGAATGACGACTGGCTTGAAGGATGCTGCAATGGCAAGACTGGCATCTTCCCCAAGTGCTTTGCAACCCAGACCAGTTGTGGTGCTGCCTTCCTATAGCGAACAGGAGCCTTTTCCTGCCTGACTGTACTGTCTCCCAGGGGTGGGAGACACCAGTCCCAGCTCATTTGGGCCACAGCCAGGAGCTCTGCTGAACCTGGACAGGAAATGTTCCCCACCCACAGATCCCATGGGGTCAGTTCCAGCAGTCTGACAGCATTTTCTACAGCCTGTTCCCAGACATGGCATGTTTACCTCTGTGCTTACACTGCCAAAGATGTGCCTGTGCAGGGCAGAGAGAAGGGGGAGGGATCTGGTGTTTAGCTACAGGAAATGTCCATGTAGCAACTCAGAGCTCAGGGGCTCAGACTGCTGGGTGGGAAGAGGTTCCTCTGGATCATAGAATCATAGAATTGTAGAATCGTGATGTTGGTGGTGTTGGGTTGGCAGTTGGACTAGATGATCGCAGAGGTCTTTTCCAACCCAAAGCATTCTATGATGGAGGTCTTCACCCCCTCTCCCTTGTGGCTCAAGTTCAGGCTGGGAATGCTGAGCCTCACTCTAATGAAGCCAAGGATAGCCATTTGTGAGCAGGAGGCAGAGCTCAGTTCTCCAGGCCCTTGGGCCACATATCCTTATCTCCACCAGAGTGCTGATGCTCTTTTGGAAAGCTTTTGTAAACAGTCTGCAGTGGGGTATATGGGATAACACCTTGGGTTAGGACCACCATGTATCTTCTTCCACAGCAAATACCCCATGGATCTGCCAGAGCCAAAGGGCTCCGAGCATTTCTCAGCCCAGATGCCTTTGGTTCTTTTCTTAAGTCCTGCCCAGATGTTAGTGCTTCATGCTGTGTGGGCAGGGGTCTTGCAGCACAGAGAAGAGGTAGTTGTGGAAAAACCCCTGCTCAGACCAGCCTGGGCTTTGACAGAGCCTTGGATGGGCTGGGGAGAGGGCTGGCTGGGCAGTGTGGCGCTGGGTTGGTGGCTGGAGCTGGAAGGACTGAAATGACTGTCCAGTTCCTGCAGCTGAGCTGTGCGGGGTCTGCTGATCTAAATAAAACACACAAGTGCCTGGAGCTGGAACCTGCTATGGATTTGGTGTCTGACAAAGCTGGGCTACATAACTTGAATATAAAATAAACCCTGAGCCAGAGTTGGCAGCTCTTAAATCAACTTCCACTTGTACTTTTCTGCTGAGATATGCCAGTAAATATTTTTGAAGACAGCTGACAGTGTCTTTGGGAAGATATTCTGTCATACACTACAGAAATTTTGCATATCTTGCACAGGGCAAGACACAGATAAGGTCACCCCTCTCCTCAGAGTTTAGGTGGCCACCACTGCTTGCCATCACCAATTGCCTCCCATGGCTGTCAGGAGAGCAGCCCAGCAGGACTGGAAGTGCCAAGGAACTGTGCTAGGCTGGTTAGTGACTTTTGTATTTGAAAAACAAAAAGGATTTTATTTCTAGTTTGAATTTATCTGGCTTCATCTAGCCACCAAGTCTCAGTCAGCTTTTGTCAGCCAGATTAAAGGAGTCTTTTCCTCTTGGAGGGTACTTGGGGAGTTCAAGACACCTTTGTGAACTTCAGCATCTTTTCAGAGATGACCCAATTAGATCTCCTGAGCAATGGAGATGGATCTAATGCCCTCATTCTTCTCCCCTTTCCACTTTCCTCCCCACTTTCCACTCCCTTTCTTTTGCACCATTTCCCTGCCTGGTTTAGTGGGCAGGATGCCTCTAGTCAGAAGGCTGGGAGCTACTTGGTTTTCCAGAAACACTGGAGGAAAACGGCCACCAGGCCTGCCACTATGGCCAGCACAATGAAGGAGACAGCACCTGCCCACAGACTGGGCTGGTGCCCCTTGACGTGTTCCAGAGCCTCTGTGGGGATCATGTTGGTGAAGTTCAGCATGAAGCCCAGTGTCCAGCCGATGTCCGTGTTTGCTGCCTGAGGTAAGAGAGCAGAGATCATCCAAGGGTGCCTCTCCCAGATACCAATACCTTGCACTGATGCAAGGGACTAATGGGCACCTCTCCCATGAGCTGTCCCAGCTGTGATTTCACACGTGGACCTGGCTGTGGTGAACCTGATCTTACCAGCACCAGTTACACAGAGAACTTTCCTCTCCCTGCTTCCCAAGTGCTAAAGGGCAGCTGAACATGGATGACTGCTGTGGTCCAGATGTGCCTCTGCGATCTGCACGCGATTTTGGATCTGAGCTTTCCCCCTCCCCTGTGATCTTTTAAATTTGGTCATATTGTGGCTCAAATGGATCATGGGGCCACCATCACCTGCCTGATGCTCAAGTCAGTTCTACCCAACATCAGAGACCAAAGTGGCCAAATCCTGCTCTGCACTTCTCTGACCCCCTTAAAATTAGCTTGAGTTCACACCAGAGTGAGAAACAAGCTGGTGTCAGAGGTTTGGGGACATGTAAGAGTCAAGCTGTTCTGGGATCACTGGGTAGCAATCATGAGATGGGGACACGTTTCTGGTGCAGGGGATTCCAGGGATGCTAGTCCTGAATGTGTCTTTGGGCCAGGGAAAGGATGCGGCTGCAGCTGCCTGCCAGCTCCCACTGCCCTGCAGGGTGTTTACCTGCTGGCTGAAGTGGATGCTGCTCCACGTGTGCTCATTGAACTTGTAGCCATCGAGCAGCAGTGTCAAGATGTAAATTGCCCTGGAGCAGTACGTGCATAAGAAGTGCCTCTTCTCCTGTGGAAAGGTCTCCACGAGCTGTGGGGCCATCGGGGGCATGGTGCAACAGAAAATGAAACAGATGTTCACGAACCCTCACTGGCCCAGGGAACAGCAGGGCATGTGCTTTCTGGGCAGAGATTTGGGATGGGACAAGCACAGGGCTCCTTGCTGCCCTTCACAGGGCTCTCACCTCTGTCCAGTTCTTCTTGCAGAAGTTCCAAACTGTAGCAGTCACGTCGCTTAGAGACTGCTGGCTGGTCAGGTTCAGGAAGTGGAAGGTGTAGTAGAACCCAGCGAAGGCCTGGGGGATAAAGGGAGATTGTAAAAACTACACCTCCTTCCTCACCCAAAAAAAAAAGACTCAGGGCCCCCTCTTCTGTGGGGACAGAGTCCCATGTAATTCCCAGGCTTCTGCATCCAGAACCCCAGTGATGGTCTACCAGAAAGTCTTGGAGCTGGTGGACAAGGCCTAGGGCTGCCACCTGCACTCTGAGCTAGCTCAGACTTGTTCCTTGGGACAGGATCTTTCCATTTCCCTCCAGGAGGGCTGGGACACCACAGGAGGTAGAAGCCACCTCCAAGCACAGGAGAAGAGGTTTGCAGATAGGACCAGCTCTAGGGTCTCTTCCCTCCCCACCCCTTCCCACAACCAGTGACAGAGGACACTCCCACCCTCCATCCTCCCCTACCACAGCCACAGGGACAGAGGCTCCTTACAAAGAACTGTCCCCGCACGGGTGGCTGATAAACCCCGTTGAACCCGCATGTCCTGTTGGCCCCACAGCTGAAGTTGAAGAGTTCCTGGACAGCGATGCTGCACGCTGCTGGGTCCCCTGTCCCCATCACCGTGAGGACCTGTGCAGGGCTGGGTGTGCTTGGTGCATGGACACAGGGACTGTCATAGAGGTCTGCCATGGTGATGTTCTCTTGGTATCCCTTGGGGTAGCAGGGGTGCGATATCTGCTGGGTAGATGGGCTGCCCTGGAGAGAGCGGGAGCCATTAGCAGGGCTTGGCCTGGGATGCCAGTGAGACTCTACCCCACAGCCCATCCTATGCTTAGACATTCCCAAAAAAGCAGGATTTAGACCCTAGGAAGATTTGAGGAGAAGCAGGACCCACCCTTTGCATATCTAACCTGCCCATAGCTTTTCCTGGTCTTACTGTCAGCCCCACCACTGAGCAGTGCTCGGGTGGCAATGACACTGCCAGCCTGTGCCTCCCTGTGCGGATGGCAACCTGCTCCTGAGGGCAGCATGTGCTCTCTGCCTGCATGGAGAGCTTGTTGTTCTTGGCATTCACTCCGTCCCCGCTGCATCTTGCAGGCCCTAGCCCAGAAATTACCAAAGATGCATCCTGCCTGCATGCTTCTTGAGCATCTCCATCTCCCACAGAGCTGGGCTGTGTGGTCAGACTGAGGTGAGACCAGAAGACATTGGTTAGTGATGCAGCAGTGTGCAGGAGAGGATGTTGGGAATACTCTCTCTGGGCAGAAATTGAGGAAAGGTGAGTGAATGGGGACAGAGAAGAATGTAAGGATACAGCTGGGCTTGGGAAATGATGAAAAATGCCATTACATGTCAACATCTGGGGAGAAGGGAGCCCTGGCAGGGAACCACCACCACCTTCTACCCAAGTGAGAGAATTTCAGTAGATAAAATTGAAGCCTCTCCCAGGTTTTTAGATTTGTGAAAACTCCCGATTCCCTAATGCTTTTTCCACAGGCATGCCCAAAATTTCTGGAAGACATTTTTCATGGCAATGGGAAATGGTTGAGCAGATCCTGGTGACCAGTGGCTGTGGTACCTGGTGGAAAGCTGCCAGCAGCCTCTTCAAGGCCTGCATCTGCCCATAGCAGAGGTAGCTGTGGGTATAGAGTGAGTAGTTGGTGCTGTACAGCCTGAAGACGACGGAGGTGTTCTTGTCCTCAATAGTGACTCCAGGCTGGAAGGTTATTTGTGTTGAGGCACCTCCAAGGTCCAGAGCTCCCAGAACCTTGGTGTCCCGTGGATGTTCCCATTTCTCTGCAAAGGAAAACTGGCCCCATAAGATGGCAAGTGTTAGTCTAAACTGGAGGGAGTCAGAGTCCCTGTCCCTTCCCTCAAGGTTTTGTGGGCTCAGAAGCCCCTGAGAGACCTTCCACGTCCTGTCTCCCTTTCTAACCCCCTGCTACCTATGTCCTCCTTGACCCATATAGACCTCCATGAAGTGCTGAGGTCTGGCTCCTTGGCTGCTGCACATCAGCTGGGATCCAGAGACTTTGAGGTGGGAAAGAGTAACATGTTCATCTGGGGTCTGATATTGCTGTATCCCTGTGATACCAAAATTGACCCATATGTAAGTGGAGAGCACAGGACCAGGCTGAGCTGGACAAAAGACCCTTGACTCTGTTAATCACATCAGTGGAATTGAATCTGCAGTTCACAGCCACAGACTACTTTTATTTAGGGGACTAGTGCTCTAAAACTACATTTTTCCCTCCTCTGGGAATAAAGAAACCTGGCTGTAGCTTGGACAGGGAGATATATATATACACTGCTTATCCCCCCTCTGCCCTCTCCCCCAGCCCACACCTTGACAAGGGTCTCCAGCAGGTAGTTGACGGTGATCCAGCCAAAGGAGCCCTCCTCGTTCCCAGTGAGGATCTGAGCTCCGCGGAAGTCCACAGGGTACTCGCCAATGGCCTTGGCAATCTCGGCAAACACCTGCTGGGCCTTGGTGCTGTTCTGCTCCCTGCCCAGGAAAGGAGATAAAACACCATGCGGTGGAGGAGGCAATGGCTGGCGAGCTGTTGGAGCAGAGCTAACAGTAAGAGGCTGCCATCTTCTGCAAAGCATCATGGCTGCTCAGAGACAGGGCAAAGCTGCCAAATCCCTCAACTGGTGTGTTGGGAGTCTCCCTAAAAATGCTGCCTGCAGGCTCTGCCTGAGCATGTGGGAAGGTTAACGCAAGTCTGGCACAGGAGGTTGATCCACCTCTGGGGCTGCTGCCAGAGTGGGCTGGGAGCGCTCCCCGTGGGCATGGCGAGTGGCTCTCTTGGACATCCCGGTGGACTGCAGACATGGATGCTCTGCCCATCACCATGGCCTGCCCGGGCAGCAGCCCTCTGTGCCCCCAGCCCCTGTGCCCCCCACCCCCTGTCCCAGCCCCCTGCACCAGCTACGATGCAGAAATGCACAGTGGGGAAGGGGTTGGAGGTGCGTGGCTCTGGGCAGTGCCGGTACCTCAGCAGCCGCATGCCTGCTGTGGCCCCCAGGTAGGTAGGGGTCTCCCGCTGCTGCTCTGCTGGGATGATCTTCATGGCCTTGTCCAGGCAGGGCTTCAGGCTGGCTCCAGCCTCAGACGGGTTGTCTGCGTAGCTGGAGATGCCGGGTCCTGCAAGAGGGCACTCTGTGATGGAGCGAGCTCAGTGCCACCCAGGAGGGACAGGGCAGTCAGGCACACATCTGCCCAGAAAGTCCCCAGGATTTTTTCCCCATGTACCCAGACTAGTTGTGTCCTTGCCAAGGGTGTCCCTGGAAGGGCAGTGCTCAGAGCTGGCCTGCCTGGAGGCAGCACATGCGCCACAGCCAAGGCATACTGTGGGAGCAGGCAGCAAGCTCCTGATCTGGATAGAGGGGGAGGGCTGCGGTGTGCGTCTTGTGATGCTGAGCACATGCTTAATCCCAGGGAGGCTGTACTACCTGAAGGTGGCCAACCAGTCCTTCAGGACTTGGTCAACAAACAGAGCAGTTCCTTATCTTCCTTGAGAAGGGGCAGGCACTCCTTTGTCCTGCTGGGAGGGCCCAGCTCTAGGTACCATTTAGCTGACCCTACCACCCCTTGCTAGCCTGGTCCTTTTCTCCAGAAAGAACAGTCCTTGTGCCAAAGCCTGACAGCACCTTTGCAATAGGAATAAATGTCCCTTTGTGTATTTATAAATGCCCAATAAATAAATGCCCTTTGGGGCATTTACCATTTACCACACCTGGCATGAACCAGCCAACTCGCCTTGGCACTGTGGGACAGTCACCCTGACAAGCACCGGGGCCGGCCAACCCCATCATCCCCTAGCTGAGCAGGGGCAGGGGAGAGGGATGGACATGTCCTGGCACACTCACCAGACACGGTGCAGGTCTCCACCTGAGAGACGATGCCAGTGCCATTCTCCTTGTCTGCAGGCCACTGGTAAATGTAGAGAGCCGTGTGTGTGGAGCCAGCGTCAAATACCAGACCATACTGGGTGAGACAGAGGGGACACAAGGTGTTAGGGGGTATAGAGCAGCTTCACCTGCCACAGAGTGAGTGGAGCTCCAGGAGAGCCAGCAGAGCTCCTGGTGGGCAGGGGAATCTTGAGTAGCCAAATGAAGAGTGTCACCAGAGCAGGGAAAACCCTATGGCATTGCAGTCACCAGCTGTGTCAGGGGCAAGGTTCCATCACAAGCCTTTTGAGCTGGCAATGCTCTGTGATGAAAAGGCTATATGCGCTGCAGTGCCAGTCACGGTGACCAAACTCTGCCAGACCCACCTGACATGCCAGCCTGCATGGGAGTTTGTCCCCATCTTGTGACAAACAGCACAGCCTGCCTGAAACCTGGGGTAAATCCTACACCAAGGGGCAGCCAGCACCCAAGCGAGAGCAGGCAACTGTGCTCCTCCCAAGGACCTTACCTTGGTCCTAGGAGGCAGAAGCACGTCCTTCACATTCACGACACTCAGAATGAGGGCAATGATGCTGAAGACACTGGTGGCTGCCAGGAGACCTGCAACGGCCTTGGCTTTGTAGTCCATTCCTCCTCCAACCTGCAAGAACAGCCTTAACCCCAGCTCACACTTCTGCATTTGCAAGTCCAAACTGCAAATCTCACCTGTCAAGAAGGGACTTTCCCTCTCCCTAACAAGGGCTTGAAGCCATTCTCCAGTGCATGGCTCTCTGAGACTCTTGGCAGTCTCAGGGCTGGAACATGCTCTCCTTCTGAGCACACCCTCCCTGGAGGATTTTCAGATTGGCTTTTTCAGACCTGCCTTCTCAGCTGCAGCCCTTCAGGCCCCTCTTTGCACACAGCCTGGATCCCATCCCTCTGCTTTGCTCGAACTACTGGCTGGGTGGCAGGTCAGGATCTCCCTTCTCAGCAGCATCAAGGAGGCAAGCCACGGCAGTGGCTAACAGGGGTCTCAGACTGGGAGCAGGACCATGCCCTGGCAGCTTCCCAGTGTGGCCATTCCCTCCAGGGATGGATGCAGACCTGCATCCCTCTGGCACCCAGATGCTGGTACCTGCACCCTTGCAAAACCCACCCTATGAGACTTGGAACCATCAGGTCACATCTGTTGCCCAACAGTCCCAGACTGCCCTTGAGAGAGTCCTCTCTGCTCCAGGCAAGGGATCAGCATCTCCAGCCACGTGTCTCCTGCCTGGCCCAGCTCTTCTTGACTCTTGGTGATGCCACAGCAAGTAAGCAGACATGCAGGGATGGTGTCCTTCCCTGCAGATGATCTCCAAGCCTCTCCTGCAGTCCCAAGGGCAGGAAGAAGGGCACAGGCAGAAAACTTCCACTGATCTGGGCACACACAGCCCCGCAGCCAAGCTGGCATGCCAACAGCGATAGTGTTGCACGGGCAGGCAAGGCCAATGGGGAACAGAGGAGGTCTTGCACCTCCCCTCCACCCGGCTGGAGCTCAGCTCCTGGCAGAATCAGCCCTGAGACATCAGTAAGAAATTGCAGTGGAAAAGTAAAGCCAAAGGGTCTGGTACCCTGCAACGGCCCCAGCACATAGCACCTGACATGTCCACATGCTCAGCAACCCCATCCGGTCCAGATGTGATTTTCTACACACACAGCTCTCCCTCCTCCTCCTGCACTGCCGCGCTCCATGCCACCGGCCACACAGGCAGTGTGCCTGTGGAGAGGCAGGCTGACCTCCATCCATGGCATTAGGCTGCAAGCCAGACTCCAGCTAAGCGGTGGGTGCCCTGAGAGCCCTGGACACAGCCTAGAGAAGCTGTTTAACCAAACCAGTGCTTGGGGTGGCACCTGGGGGCTGCCACTTGGCTATGCAATTCTCCTGGGAGTGCATAAAAACACCAAGAAACTCCCTTGCCCTTTAGCCAGGCCAGGTCAGTGGCTTGAATAGGAGAGGAAAGACCTTTGGCAAGGTCAAAGGAGATGCTGATTCCTGTTCTGGAGTCATCACCTCCGGTGACAAACAGGGGTGACCAATCTCCTGCGTGACATGAGCTGTATAATGACAGATAGCAGCTGTTCTCTTCTGGCCCACGCCATGGGTTATGGGACTACAGGAAACCCTTATCAGATCTTATCCTACAGCCAGGATCCCTTCCCTGTATGGTGGCTATGGCCAGAGGAGATAGTATGAAAGCAGTCAGTGAATTCCTGTATCATCACATCTCCAGTCCTATCAGCCCTGCTAAAGTTTGCACAGATACATCTGTGTCATTGGGATGTGATTCCCCTGCTCCAGGTAACACAGCAGTGGCAAAGACCCCCAGCCCACATCCTAGAATATTCTGTCCCAGGCACTGTGCGATGGAAAGATATGAAATGGTGATGAATTGCACTGTCCTACATGCGGCAGCAGGTGGGAAATGAACTCCACCCGCTCTGCTAAGGATTAATTTCCATTTTGACTGGGCGGAAGACTATATCCGAAGGCAGCACAGAGCCAGCGAGGTGCAGGGAGGAGGCATAGGGAGGGAGACCAGCAACTGGAAAACAAGGCGAGAGGCACGTTGATCGATCTGCTCTGCCTTTCAGTGGCACCTCAGGGCTGGCCAGCACTGACACCTGCTACTATATGTGGCAGGTTCAGTTGAGGAGTGGGGATTGAAAGGTGGTGGTGATGCCTCCAGAGCTAAAGAAGAGGAATGTTGCTGCATGGTGCTGCAAGGAGCAATGCCCGTCCATTTCAATGCGTGGAAACGTCAGAGCTGTGCACAGCGTTTGGGCCATTGCTGCACTTGTTTGTGTATGACTGGGCACACCAAAATGCTCTACAAACACCCACGGGATGTCCCTCACCATGCAGCGTCCCTCATGCAGAGGGAGCATGGCCTCAACACTCAGGAGGAAAGGCTCAGAAGCATTGCTGGATCTAAACTGTCTGTTTCTCAGGAAAATGGGAAGCTGACTTCTTCACCACACACATTTGGGATTTGAAATTCAAAAGGGGTCTTAAGATTATAAGAGGGTGAACGCGCATGCCGGGACCATCTTTTCCAGACAGAGCAGTCCCCTGCCTCCCATCTCTCCCACCAGTGCTGGGGCTCAGCAGTGCCCTCCATGCACCATCCACATCACCTCCGTGCCCCTCTGCCCCCCATGAGCACCTCATGCAGCGAGAAACCGCCCCAGCCCTCTCTCTCCTGCCATTCCAGCCCACGGAGCATGTTTAGCCCTAGCACCTGGTTCTGCCACTGGCCAGGGTGCACCTGGGTCGGAGCCCGCCCACCATCCCTCTGAGCACAGCTCCATCGAGGGTCACCCCAGCCCCCTCCCCTGCCTCTGGCTCACCCAAGCTGCTCCCAGCTGCTGCTCCTGGCACCTCCACGTTCGCCCTGGTGTCACTGTGCTCCTGGAGTGTAGAGCCCCACGCCTGGGACAAAGGCCGCCCGAGTCCCTGGTATGGCCCTCCCCTTGGCCCAGGACCAGCAACCTGGCCAGGAGAGCGCTTGTCCAGGAGGCAGCGCTTGTGCAGGAGGCAGTGCAGCTGAGACTGGAGAGACAGGGTGGAAATAGCATCTGGCATTAACCACTTCGCTGCTGGAGGAGCAGGGTTTGCCTGGGAGACCTCCACCCATGGCAGGGGCTCAGCAGCTCCCCATAAAGCTCACAAGCCCAGCCTGCCCCTCTGCTCCTCGGGGAGCCTGTTAGTGGGCTGGCCTCGGGACGAAGGCAGTGGCTGAGGTCTGGGAGCCCCACAGACATCCCTGCCCCAGACCTGCTGCACAGGTAAAGCATGGGCCAAGCCTGCCACCTCGCACCCCTGCTGTCACCTAGCTCTGCCATATCCCGTGCTGCCCGACGGCAGGCAGAGACAGGCTGGCAGAGGGGCCCAGGGCAGAAACAGGAGGGACCTGTCCCCGTGGCCAGGGCCCTGTCGCCCCGGGGCGATGCAGGCAGCGGTGCAGGCAGGCCGGGGTGCTGCCCCGACGCAGGCAGTGGCTGCCGCTGGGCGTCCCGCCTGCCCCGCTGCCCCGCAGGCAGCGCCAAGCTCCCGCCCGGCCCCGGCCGGCGAAGCAATCCGGACACGCGCGGCCAGCGCAGGCCGCACTTTCGGTTTGCATTGCTCCGCTGGGCCGGGTGCAGGCGGGGCTGCGCAGGCAGGGCCGGCAGGGCTGCCCTGAGGCCGCGCCCGGGGGCACAGGCAGAGGGAGCAACGGGCCCAGCCCAGCTCGGTGCACCTACGCCCGATCCAGGAGGGCTCCTTCCGGCGCAGGTAGGCGGGAGCCGGCCGGGACGGCGGCCACCCCCTCCCCGAGGGCCCGGCAGGAGAGGGCCTTCGCCCCTGCCCTTCACCCGGGATGGGAGCTGCGGCGAGCGAGCGCCCGGGTTCAGCCCCACTTGTCCCAGGGCATTGCTCTGCTGCCGGCCAAGGGGCAGGTTCATGGTTTCCACACCTGGCTGGTCTGGGTCCCAGAGGGTCATTTAGGGGATGTGCAGTTCCCGAGCTGCTGGGAGAAGGGGACCCCAGGAGGAGCTGGAGAGACGGACCAGGGGCAGGCGGGTTAGGGCTATCCTTGCAAAAACCATCCCTCCCCACAGCCCAGCATGGGGATGCAGATGCGCCTGCTCAGGGCAGTGGGCTGGAGCTCAGCGGCCATGCTGGGAGTGCTGGGGGTGGCCGTCTTCCTCCTGGTCCTGACCCCGGCAAAGGATGCAGCCCTTCCTACGAGGAACAAAGTAGGTGCCAGGTGGGACCTGGAGGATCCTGGGTATGATCACCAGCCTCTTTCCACCTCTGGTCCTTCCATCAGCCCTGCCTTCCTCTCCGCTTGCAAGTCTTCCCATAACCAGCCCAGCTTTTCAGGGCTTAACCTAATCAAGGTAGCACTGGGCAGATCAACCATCCCCCCTAAACCACCGTCCTGGCTCCTTTATAAGGATGGGAGGGAGAAGAGCAGCCCTCGTCCTGAGACTGCTCCATCTGCCACCCCAGACACTTTCTCTTCTCTGTTTTCAGGCATCCAGGTCACCTGGTGGGTTTACATCTCTCTCTCCTGTTGCTTTCTGCTGGCTCGCTGTTAAAAAATAGTCAGGGTTTGTGAGATTTACCACTCCCAAAGGTCTGGGAGCAGCTTTGGCAGCCTGAGGCCTTTGGGACATGCCTGGATACCTCCCTGCTCTGCAAATCACCCTGCTGACCTGCATGTCTTCCGTTTCTGAGCTGTAACTCCCTTGAATAGCTAAATCAGAGGGCTTAGAGGTGGAGCATGGCTGCTAAAGGAAGGTTGGACATGCAAACCTGCGCTGCTTACATTCACGCATGGGAAGTGAGAGCAAAAGCTCTCAGAAACTCCTATACCACTTGGTGCAGCCCCGAGTGTGCTGTGACCCTGTGTCCCCTCTGCTTCCCCGAGTATGGTCTGGTGTTTGATGCCGGCTCCACGCATACAGCTCTCTACATCTACCGGTGGCCTGTAGACAAGGAGAACGGCACCGGCATTGTCTCCCAGGTGGGGACGTGCACCGTGTCTGGTAAGTGTGCCAGGACGTGTCTGTCCCTCTCTCCCAGCTTTCTAAATTGCTGTCCCAGACTCACAGCATTGTCAGTGATCTGAGTCTTTCAGCCTGTGCTGGGCCAAAGGGAGACGGCCTAGTGGAAGAACCAAAGCAAAGTATTAGGGGATAGTTTGCACCTTAGGGAGACCTACTAAGGCGGGATTGGGGGATCCAAAGGTGGGTAAAGAGTTTGGTCCCCAGTTAGCATGGTTACTGGAGCCAGTTTAGTCTTGCATCCAATGGTTGTGCATCAACTCTCAGCTTGGGATGCTGGATGTGCAGAATTTGCTCATTCTCCCATGCAACCACTTCATTGGCTTTTCTTCCTAGAACATCTCTTCAGAGCTTCTTTCATAATGTGCAGCTTCATGTCCCCACGGGGCCTCCTAAAAGCTCTGCAGCAGTCTCTAAACATTACTGTGTTTCTGCTGTTTTTTTGTATGTGGTTCCGAACTGCTCTTTGGGTCAAGCAGTTTTCATTTTGGTATCTGTATGGCACCAAACACAGCAGAGTTTTAGCTGGGAATGTGACAACTGAGCATGGCCAAGGAGGTCCAGAGAGCTCCCTGGGTACATGGGGAACAGGTGGATGTGTCCCCTGNGCTTTGCCCTGTCTCTGAGCAGCCATGATGCTTTGCAGAAGATGGCAGCCTCTTACTGTTAGCTCTGCTCCAACAGCTCGCCAGCCATTGCCTCCTCCACCGCATGGTGTTTTATCTCCTTTCCTGGGCAGGGAGCAGAACAGCACCAAGGCCCAGCAGGTGTTTGCCGAGATTGCCAAGGCCATTGGCGAGTACCCTGTGGACTTCCGTGGAGCTCAGATCCTCACTGGGAACGAGGAGGGCTCCTTTGGCTGGATCACCGTCAACTACCTGCTGGAGACCCTTGTCAAGGTGTGGGCTGGGGGAGAGGGCAGAGGGGGTCCTGCCTCTCTGCTGAAATCTGGGCTGGGAAGCTGATACCCCTGTGGTTGCCCTGTGCTATGTCCCTATGGGTAACTCCTGGTGCTGGGCAGTGCTCCTTCACAGGCAAGTGGACCCACCCACCGGCAGAGGTTGTGGTTGGAGCTCTGGACCTTGGTGGGGCTTCAACCCAGATCACATTCCTTCCTGGGACCACCATAGATGACAACAGCACGAGAGCCCTCCTTGGGCTATATGGGACCAACTACTCCATTTACACCCACAGCTACCTCTGCTATGGGCAAAAGCAAGCCCTGAAGATGCTGATGGCATTCTTACACCAGGTAACTACCTCCAGCCTTGTGGTCCTCTGCTGCAGCCTGAGCCCTGATCTCACTGAGTTGGACAGGCAGCACCTGCTAGGTGGGATAGCCACTGCGCTCTGTGCCTTTGTGCAAACCCCAGTGAGGATGGTGGATACAACAGGGCCACCATGACAGGAGCCATCCCAGGGGTGTCCCAGCAACAGGGCAGGATTGAGCCGAGATGGAGATGGATACCCCAAAGAAGGATGCCAGACCACAGGCACTGCCAGTATGGTGGGTGTCCAGGGCCCCTCTCCCTGGGCCATCTTGCCCACCAGATGTCCATCCCTGTCCTGATGGAGGGGCTGTATCAGCCCAGCCCCAGTCACAGGGAGCTGGAAGGATCCAGCCCTGGAGGAGGGAACCTGCAGGGTGCTGGGAGGTTGGGGAAGACACAGTGAGATTTTTTAGCACCTGTATGGTAATGAATAAATTGGTTTTATGGGTAGAAATTCTGAACATGCTGGTCTTCAGCAGTAGGCATTGGGCATGGGAGAGTGAAGGGAGGGGTTGTTGCTGCACAGGCGGACCTTCATGTCTATAGCTTGGCTGTGGGGTGAGGGCTCAATGCTGGCCCGTGCTGGTTGCAATGGGCAGAAGACCACATGCAGAGCACGTTGCAAAGAGAAAAGAGTGTCCAATTTGGTTTTGATTAAATGGCTTCTCAGACCTGGCTCTCCCCTGAGTCTGGTGACCTTACAAAGGAAGAGTGGGGACAAAATGGGTCCACACTCAGCACGGGATGCAAACCACCAAGGCCTTGGGCATGTGACCATCACTGTAGCTGACCCCTGACCACAGCGTGGTCGTGCTGTTTTTGTCCCCATGATTCTGTGCCTGTATCCCATAGACAAGACCCCATGGGTGGTGGGGCCAGCATGCTAGTAGCCTGTATCTGGGTGTGGGAACAGGCGCTGTCTGTGGGCTGTTTATCTCCTTTCCACCCTCAGTGCCAGGGTGATGCTAATGGCTCCTCCTCTCTCCAGGGCAGCCCATCTCCCCAGTGGATATCGCACCCCTGCTATCCCAAGGGATACCAAGAGAACATCACCATGGCAGACATCTATGACAGTCCCTGTGTCCATGCACCAAGCATACCCAGCCCTGCACAGGTCCTCACGGTGATGGGGACAGGGGACCCAGCAGCGTGCAGCACCGCTGTCCAGGAACTCTTCAACTTCAGCTGTGGGGCCAACAGGACATGCGGGTTCAACGGGGTTTATCAGCCACCCGTGCGGGGACAGTTTTTTGTAAGGAGCCTCTGTCCCTGTGGCTGTGGTCAGGATGTGGGATTTTGGGGCACCAGAGGCTGGCCACGACATCAGGAAAACTGTTGTAGGAGAAAAGTCTAAATAGTGCCAGCCCTGAAAGCTGAGGCGTGCTCGATGCATGGAGGCATGCAGGATGCTCACCAGCATGCCAGGCGGACCCAGACCTCTGTTGTCACAGCACCAATCACTTTTGGTGTGGGGAGCAGTCCCAGGGCTCCCTCCCAGTGGGTCAGCAGCCATCACCCTGCAAGGCTGAGAGATAGCCTTAGGGACCCCTGCAGAGCACCCAGAGGGAGGGGCGGTGGGGTGGCAATGGCCTGGGTACTTCACTAACCTGCCGCCTTTGGTCTTAAACACCCACAGGCCTTTTCGGGGCTTTATCACAACCTTCACTTTCTGAACGTGACTGGAGGGCAGTCCCTGAGCTCCGTCAATGCCACCATCAGGCAATTCTGCACCAGCAGCTGGGAGAAGGTGAGATCCCACCTAGGAGATACCAGCCCCTGCCCACGTGTTGCCTGGGCACTGGGCAGACTGAGGGCTCATCTACAGCCTCTCTTCTGCTGTGCAGATGGCAGCTGGAGGGAGCTGGGAGGAGCACAAAGATCCCTGGACAAGGAGATAGATGGGAAGGCAGCCTGCAGCCTCCCGGGTCCTCCTTGTTTCCCAAGCCCAGGCATTCCTTGGTCTTTGCTACCAGCTGCACTGTGGAGCTCTTCCCCGCAGTGTGGGTGCACTGAGCACTGCTCCACGCTGGCAGTCCCCCCCACTCATGCACTTCTGCAGGTGCAGAAGGAGTTCCCCACCATGAACAGGACCCGCCTCCGTGATGCCTGCGCAGGCAGCTCCTACGCCCTCACCCTTCTTCTGCAAGGCTACAAATTCAACCATACGACATGGCTTAACATCCACTTCGTCCAGCAGGTAGGAAAGTGCCTGGCAGCCCCCAGCTTCCATGCTTTGTGCTGTGGAATGGCTCACGCCCACCCTGCTGCTGCCCTTGCCCTGCCTTGATGGGGGAGCAGGGAATAACAGGGCAGCACGGTCCACCGCCCATGCCCAGGGCAGCTCTTGAGTTACACTCACAGGAACCTGCTGGGACCGCTGGCCTGGGCCATTTATGCTCTCCCCCAGCATGTCTCACTAACAGGGTATCTGCAGCCCAAAGTGTGCGCAGATACGGTGGCTGTGGAGCAGGACCTGGGGGTGCAACAGCAAAGGTCTTCTCTATCTCTCTGGCTGGCATGGTACTTTGCAGCCTTTCACATCCCTCTTCCTTCTCTGTCTGCACAGGTTGCTAATGTAGACGTGGGCTGGACTCTGGGCTACATGCTCAATCTCAGCAACATGATTCCATCGGGGACTCCCCAGGCAGTCATAGGGCTCCAGAGAAGCAACTGGATAGCAGCCACAGTTTTACTGGCCATCATGCTCATCCTCGCCTTCTGCCTGCTCACAGTCTTATGCTGCCAGAAAAACTACTCCGGTTACGAGATTCTCTAGCATCTTGGGCTCCAGAGGCTGCCAAAGCCACTTAGTCTTTCTGCCATACTTGTCCAAGGAGCTGCAGACTGGGGAATTGCCCCCACATGTCCAGGAGCTGTGAACTTGTAATGTGGGCCACCTGTGTCCTGGCCTGGTCAGCTGGAACCGGCACAGGCTTTAAAAAATTCTCCCTGTAGCTGTGTGCCATCTTGTTTTCCTTTCCCCTCGCTGCTGGTTGGAGATGCTCTAGGAGGGAGGGGATGGCCATGTGGCCATCACTGCGGGTGTGGGGACTGAAGTGATGTGGGGTGGGTGGAGATGGTAGGACCAGTGGGTGAGAGAGGAGAAAAGGGGTGTCTGGCAGCAACAGGATCATCGCAGGGCTTGTCACAGCAGATACCTGATGTGGGGTGGATGTGTCCTGCCCCATCCCGGGATAAGCCTGCATCGCCCATGGCCACTGAGAGGGTGGTCAAACACTGGAACAGGTTTACTAGAGAGGTGGTTGATGCCTCAAGCCTCTATGGGTTTAAGAGGCATTTGGACAATGCCCTTAATAACACGCTTTAACTTTTGGTCAGCACTGAAGTGGTCAGGCAGTTGGACTAGATGATCATCGTTGGTCCCTTCCAACTGAAAATATTCTACTCTATTCTATTCTATTCTATTCTGCACCAGCCAGAGGGGCAGTGGCAGTGGGGCTATGGGAGGAAGCTGGCCCAGTAAATGGGACTTGGGCTCTGCCCAGGACTGGGAAGCCTTGTGAGGTGGGGGATGGCAGCAGCCCCCTGCTCTCCTTTATGAGGTTCCTCTCTGATCTGACTGCACCCCATATCTGTACCAGGCAGACATCTCATCCTCCCTTTCCAGCACACAGGGCAATTTAGGCATGCTGCTGGGACATGTCAGGGACTGCTCCTGGGTCCCCCTTACATTTTTGGGGGAGTTCCACTAGCAGCCAGTGAATGGGTCAGGTGAGACATCCCAGCTCTCAGAAGGAAAAGGCTTGTCCTTGTACCCTGCTCTCTCCTCTCCAAGGTCTAGCAGATGCTGCGAGGTCTCCAGGGACATCTGTAGCACTGAGTGACATTGACTCTCCCCTGAGTCCCTGTCATCATCACCAGCCCTTACCTGGGAGACGGAAACAATAAAATTGTAACTGTTCAGGAGCAAAGTAACAGGCATTTCCTCATTTGCTGACTTTTACAATGTTTATTCATATGACAAGAGCTGCAAGGCACATGCCTTTCTGCAGAGACACCAAAAGTCAGCTCCATGCTGCCAGGAGGCAAATAACAAGATGAGTCATCCACAGGGCAGATAACGAATGAGTAGAAACAAAGCCAAAGGCAAGGGCGCAGTTGTGGCCAGGACCCAGCTCAGTCACATGCGCAGGGTCAGGGCAGGACTTGCAGCCTGCTGGAGTCTCAGCCTGACACCCATGGTGTCCAGGCTTTCTGCTGGTGGTACAGTCTGGTGTCCAGGAAGACATTCATGAACATCAGTCACTTTATTGCAGAAGAAAAGGAAGATGAG
The DNA here is from genome assembly GCA_013400535.1 of Scopus umbretta. NCBI lineage: Eukaryota > Metazoa > Chordata > Aves > Pelecaniformes > Scopidae > Scopus > Scopus umbretta. The sequence continues at coordinate 841 of VZTL01071644.1, read as the reverse complement.
ATGAGATGAGATGAGATGAGATGAGATGAGATGAGATGAGATGAGATGAGATGAGATGAGATGAGATGAGATGAGATGAGATGGACCCTCTGGAGAAGCATGGACCACGCTTCTGACTTTGGGTGCTCATCGGGTAAGCCCAAGCAATACACCCTCAGGATAGCCAGTTGAGGTGCCACAGAGCCTTGCATGCCCTCATGCTGGCAAACCCAGTAAGGGGACCTGCCTGGCTGTTGGCAACTGTGGTCAGATCCAGCATCGCACGAAGCACCCTGTTACCAAGTGCCTGCAGCCATGCACTAACAGTCTGGCACACAGGCCAGGCTGGCTCTCCACAGCCCCACGTGCCAGCCAGTGGGATGGAGGCCAGATCTGTAACAGGCATAGAGGTGTAAGGAGGCAGATAGGCATGGCTGGGGTTCCTGTGGTGCACAGGCTACTCTGTGCAGGTCTCCAGAGGAGTGGAGCTCCTCTGGAAACCTCACGGGGTACCTATTTGCATGTTGGGGGCAGTCCCATGGGAGACCAGACCTCGGTTCTTCAGTGCTGTAGAGGTTAATGTGCTCTGCTGCGTTGAACAAGCCTTAGGCTGCCAGTCCTACTGGCAGAAGTGCAGGGCACCACAGTGCAGACCTCAGTGCAGACAGCCCTCCAGCCTTGACGTGCTCCTGCTGTGCTCTGAAGTACAGCTGGGCTCCTACACCCACAAGAGCAGGAGCAGGGCAACAAGCCCCAAGGCAAGGGTGAGGAAGATGAAGGCAATGGCCGCTGCCCACAGGGAAGGAACGTGCCCCTTCACCTGCACTGGAGCCTCTGCTGGGATCATGTTGGTGAGGTTCAG
>VZTL01071639.1:0-19001 GCA_013400535.1 Scopus umbretta | reverse complement strand
CAAACCAAAAAAAACACCCAAAACTTTTCTGACTTTAACAGCAGTTTTTTGAGTCTCTTCTTCCAATTTGGTAGAAAAATGTGAAGTGTTATTAACCCATCCCCCCAAAAAAGCAAGGTTCTTGTGCCTCCTTGACTATCTGCTATTCAAACTATGTGGTTTGAATGCTGCTGTAATAATGTGAAAACAACTCAGAAATTAGGCAGAAATGACCTTACCAGCCTTCCAAGTTGTTATTCATTCAGGCCTTCTAATCTTGTCTCATTAAAGACTAGTAGACACATAGCATGGATAACAGTTACAGATCTTTTCTCATCTTGTTCAGAATAATGTTCTTGCTTTCCCTGCTTATACATTTAACTTGGAAATAAAACAGATGACAAAAATGTTCACTTTAACTAATATACTGCATGATGTATCACTTTAACATCTAAATGGAAATAAAAGGTAAGTATTCAGAATTCCTTACACAGTGAATGAAACTCAAAAGCTCTCGTACCTTCTGAGGGACATACCTGAGAGAAAATATGTTTTCATCATAATTTTGAAGAATTTAGAAATATATCCCTATCGCCATTGTTTTCAGAAATTTCTTCAAAGAAATAATAATATTTTACCTAAGTATATGTAATTATTTCCCTTAACCTATCCTTGCTCTGAAGAAAAAAAATCCAAACCAGAAATACTTTGCCTTAATGAGTCCATCAATGGATTTTTAACATTTCAGAATTGGGGTCTTGTTCTTAGGCAATGATAACAATAATGGCAATGATAAACTGTGCTTGTGATTTGACTAATAGGTATGAAGGAGTGGGATCTTTGATTAAAAGATATGCAACATGTAAACAACAGAAATAGTGCACTTTTTCTAAAATATTGTATAGGCTTGGGGAAGAGAAGAACAAGAAGCAGCATAAGAGCAATATTCTGCAATATGGTAGTACTTAACTCATCAAAATGATAGATGTCAGGGGAAGGCTGGTGGTGCAAGGAAAGGGAGAGACAGAGTGCAATTCTGGAGCAAATCTTTATCCACTTGGAGCGTCAAGAGTTTTTTGGGTTTTTTTCCCTACCGGTTTCAAGAATGCTTCACTTCGGTATGCTTGGGCCCTTTTTTAGGAAGGAATCAGAACCTTAGCTACTACCAAAGATGCTGAACCCAACATGAATGGCAAATTAATTTGGTTGCAAAGCAGAAACATTTTGCAATGTTAAGATTTTTACATCTACCCTGAATTGTAAAAAACTGTCCAGCTTCAGACCATGAAATATGCCAGACCACTGCATAACAATTGGACAATGAACAAAAACCTACCAATTTCTTATCTGTGTTTTGTGTTGTTTGCATATTTAAAAACATATGGGACTTGGTTCATAAATATTGCAACCAGGGACAGCTCTTACCATAAAAATTGTAGGGTCCACATTCACCAGAACTCTCTAATCCTCAGAGAAATCCGAACTTACTTCCCTCACATGGTGAGTAAAATGGAGCACGTGCTGTGCACATGCACAGTGAGCCCAGCTCCACAACATACCAGCACAAAGCAGATACCACCAGCAGAAGTACACTGTACGTGCTTGTGGATATTCCCCACCAGCTAAAAAGCGTTAGAGACACAACTGGTCACAGCGCATAAGTAATTTTAAGCATGTCAAATGTCTAGCTGTTTGTCGTACACTCAAGGACAGGCAGGTGCTTAATCGTCTTTGCAAAAACTAAGGGTGGTAGCCTGGAGCTGAAAAAAACAGAGGGACTCTCTACTTTTGATAAAGCACAGGATCATTCCAGGGCCACTATAAAGGGCTGAAATGATTTTTCTTGCTTTCAATTAACATTATTTCTGCAGGAGTGACCATGACTTGCACAATTGCTGTTTCTGCAAGACTGCAGTAGCAGATATGGAAATAGACCTCAGCAGTTTTGTGTTCTGGCTTCTAGTCATTCCTCAAATTCATTACAAACAAACAAGAACAGGAGTATATCTGGTTGATCCAGCCTCCAGTCATTCTGAACTGCATGTCAGAGATTTGTGTGATGTAATGTATTTTTCTATTGTATATTTGTTCTGCTTTGTCTCTTTCCCACCAGGATGCTTCAGTTAATAAATGTGTTCCTTTTAAAATGGGCTCGGTTTGTAAACCAGAACTTTGAGGAACACTGTCTTTTACATGTCACCTTTTAACACTTACATCATTTCCCACTGAGCTGTCTTTTCCATTCCTCTTGTCACCTTAGCAAATGCAAATGAAGTAATTATCTAGTTAAATTCTGAACAGGCATTATTCATTTGAGAAATCGTTACTTTGTAGTGCTAAGGAAACATCTTTTTCCCCACCTTTGGCACTTTACAATAAACTCATTCTGATCTAAATTGATTGCTCTGGGATTATCTTGGAGTCATTAAAATAATGCTGTATTGACATTCAGTAATGTCTTTAATTAGCAATTTCAAATTCCAACATTTTGAATTAAACATGCACAGGTATAGCTTATTTTATCTGTATATAATTTTTATATGACTTGGAGTCAAATCTTATTTTGAAAATTACATAATTGGTCTCAGAACTTTTTTTGCTGGAGTGAAAGTAGTGGCAGCAAGGAGGGGATGAGCACCCCGTAGCTGATGAGATATGGAAGCAAGTTCCATGGAGAGCAGAAAATAGCCAGTCTTCCAAGAGCAACTTACCTATGAAAGTGTTGTGAATTACAACTCCAAACTATTTATTAATCTCACCGTGTTACACCATAGATTTCAGGTTGATTTTTCAGTCAGTTTATGTCTATACACATAGTGACTGAAGACAAGAATACTCTTTTTTTCTGTACCAAGTAAGAAGATTTGATGTTTTATGTGGAGATCTTGTAAACCTTTACATAAAGGTCTGCTTTGGACTACAGTTAGTGCTAAAATCGGTGTGTGTGATTTCAGGTTATTAGATTAATCTAAGAAATCTTTTTGATTCTTCTTTTGTTAGCCTAGCAGATAAAGGACAATTCTAAATTTTTTTGTGATGGCTTTCTTGTAATCTTAAATCTGCAGAGAGATTTAATCCTATCGAACTCAGATTTTCTGCTCCTTATCTACTTCTATAGCACTTTAATTATCTAATCTTTGTGTGAGAATGTAAAGTATGGCACAAAATCATCACATTATTCTGTGATTTCTTCACAACTTTGGCAACACTCATGTTTTATGGGTTCTTCTGCTACCTCTGACACTCGAAATGTTCTAATTTCTCTCTGGACCTCAAAAGTCATCTGGACATGGTCCTGGGCAACTCTCTCTAGGGGCCCTGCTTGAGCAGGTGGGTTGGACCAGATGATCTCCAGAGGTCATTTCCCACCTCAACCATTCTGTGATTTGTAAACTCACTAGCGTGTGAGGAAAGATTTGAAGGTGACCTTGTTGCTGTTAGATGTAATTAACATAGCTTTAGCTACTGTTGAATTATTTTTGTTTGGTGGTTGTTACAGGAATTTCTCACATGTTGACAAATGAATAAGTAACAAGATTAGACCACTATATTTGATTAAGACACGTTGAGCTGGGACAGCTGTTTTATAGAGTGTTTCTTCACAAAAATGTTTCGGCCATATGACAATGAATGGGAGTCTCCTGCTTTCTTAAGGCATCAGCAACATGTTACATCTAATAAATATGCATTTGCTTAGTGAAAAATAGTTAACCAGATGTTCAATAAATGCGAAGATGTAGGCTTTTGGTTTTTAGAGTGTAGGCTATGAGTAAAGGCTAAAGAGCCCTGAGGATGCAAGTTATTGTAGTCAGAGATTACTTAGTCCCAGTTGCCTCTGTGAAGGGTAGTTGGGGTGTCTGTTGGCATTAACCCCAATGTATTCAAAATGCTCTGCCTTAAAAACTTTGTTGGAAATTTTGAATCTTTCTTTATAATAATGCAGTCAAGGAAATCACATTTTTTAAAATAGTGCAACTAGTGCCAAGTGAAGAGTGAAAAATCAAGGACTTGCACATTTCAGATAGATCATGGTTAATATAGAAGACCACAATCAAAAAAGAAAGGCCTTTTCCTCAGATTATTGCTGTTATTAAATGTAAAGAAGATTACTGAGTAAGATTCATTGAAAGAGAAAATACGTCTCTCCTCCCTCCCCCGTTTGGAATGTAACTGCTTAATGGCTTCTGTAATTGCTAATGGTCTACTTTATGCATAAACTACCAAAAAGCAGCTTGTAAGAAGGCTTGCTTGAATAGTTAAAGATCCATTATCATTAATTATTTGAATAAGCAGTAATTTTTAAAATTAGTATTTTATTGTGGCTTTTTTTTTTTCTTTTGTAACATCCATAGGAAACTGAATGGGTCAGTTTTGTGTTCTGAACTAATCCACTGGTAATCCCTAACATGGGTTAGAAATAATTTGTAAGTACTACTGCACTTTCATTTAAAGTAGAGGTAAAAACTTATATCTGCTAATCATGAGCCTTTACATAACCTATATGCATACATTTGTGTAGTTCAAGAGCTTGACAGGGGTCGACTTTGCAGAGGAAGTGCACATAAAGGGTGGGAGAGCAGGATATGTTCTTCCCCTTACATTACACTAAAAGTTTCAACAACTAATGCATCTCAACTGCCTCATTAATGGCTTTTCATGACCTCCTTATGGACTGCGATCTGTACTTGGAGAGGCAATGGGTTAGCAAAGATCAGGTTAGCAAAGACATGAGAAAAAGACAGAGGCCTACACATTTTACTACTGCTGCGAAATTATAAAACATAGGAAATATTCAGTATTTGAATGTTCTCACAAGCTGGAAAAACCTGGAGTGCAAGGGAGCTCTGGATACAAGACAGTCCAGTCGTCCACTGTCTCAGGTTTTATGGGGGCTGCTTACTTGTTTTTAAAAAAGGGGGAAGGGAATACTGTTTACTTCATACTTTTCTCCAGATTGCTGCCTTTGTTCCTCTCACTTGCTAGCATTGCATAATAGAGTGGAAAACACATGGAATAATGGAGCTAGTGCTGTTTCATCAGGTGTGTCTTCCATAGAACTAAATTTGAATTCTAGGGCAAGAAAGTGATTTCTTTTGCTTTTTCTCTTGTGTTCAGAAGTGTGTGTGTACAGCTGAGAAGCAAAATTTTAAAGTGAGTATGGGGATGTGAAACACAGCTTTGGCACAACTTTTATTGGTGAATCCTTATGGATGCTGACAATCTGACCAATAATAACCAAAAGTGTTTAGAATTTGAACTTTCAAAATTGAATTTATCAGAATTTTGAATTTACAGATACAAGTAGGTTAAAAAATGTTTATCCATCCTGTGACCTTATTTTTCTGAAATTTCAAATACTCTAAACTTAGTGGGCATACAAATCAAAATATTGAACTTCATCATGATTTTATCTGAAATAAAAGTTAAGAAAAAAGAAATGTCATTAAAATATTTTTCTATTTAGATGATTTTGTTTAAATGACTGGTTTATACTTCAAAACACAAATAACTTAATATTTTTAAACATATTTAATGTGGAGAAGTCAAAACAACACTTTTTCACTTTATTGAGCTATATCAGTTTTTTTAAAAAATAGGTTAGAGGATTAAACTGACTTCTTATTTCAATGGATTAATGGATTAATATTTTCTGGCAGAAGACATTCAGACAAACAGAAAAGCCCCAATCTACATTCAGGCTTTACAATATTAGCAAATGCCCCCAGTTTCTTTAAAAGAAAACTAAGATTGTTGATAATACTCTTTATTGTTCATGTTAACAAAATAACAGAGAATACCAGTTCTGGATCAATAATTCAATGGATTATTACTATAGATTTATGTCATGACCATCAAAAACAATGAATGTTGCCTTCAAGAATGCAGCTGAATTCATAAAATAGGGAATTACCAGAACTGTCCTTTTTTATTGAAAAGATTAATAGTTCTGAGAGCTGAACCCATTGGGGAACAACTGTATTTGACTGATGTACATCTTCGGTTGTTATCATGGACATCCTTTTGTTGTAGGTAATTTTGAATATTTATACAATTTAAAAGTATTACCATTACTTGAAATGAAATAGCTGCTGTTCACTGCAGGGGCATCACAATTTTCCCCAAGTCCAGGTTCCTTAATGCTTTTCATTACCTTTTCCAATACATTCATATTTTTTTTTCATAGAAGTCAAAGGATGAAATCAAGCTTCATCCTAACAAGGACATTTCAAATAGACTATTTAACACCCCAGCAGGCTGTTCCACTCTCCCTTGCCTGCTCACACTTTCTCAATAATTTCTAAGGGAGTGGTTACTTATTCAGTCCAATATTCTCACAGTTTTTTGATTGTTAGCAGTGGCAATTGATCAATAACAATATTTATGATGACTTTGATATTTTTATGGCTATGTTTTTAATATAAAGGTAAGATCAATTTATTGAATATAAATAACTAACCAGCTATCAAATAGAAATTGGATTTTGGAAACTAACATCACAGGAATATTGTATCTTACGAATAATCTGTATTCCATCCAGTCACCATAAAAGTCTAAACCCTAAATACATGAATATGCATTAATGAACTCTATTTTCAAAGGTAAATTTAATTGATAGTCAGGTTCTAATGTCTAAATCACACCGTACATTTTTCATTCCTTGCATATTTGATGACAAGGAACTCTCAAATCTGCCTCAGAGGTTACAAGCAGAGCTGCCCACTGTCTGAGCTCAGAAAAAAAAATGGCATTGCTCAGTGAATTCCGCTGGAATGGAACAGCAGAAATTAGAAGCACTTCAGTATCAGTCCCAAAGTCTAAGAAGAAGAAAAAAGCAAGCCAGCCAGTACTCAATAGTCTAGGTGCATTCAGCAAAGGCTTGGTTAACTGCAAAAAAAAAGAAAGTTTCTTTCTCTGTTCCACTAGAGAGGGATTCTTCCCCCGCCTCCCTGCAACAACTTCAGCTTCACATAATCATTTCCATCTCCACAGAACAGTGTCTCTTGTTTATAAAATGTAGCTCTGGGAGACAGCGATTCGCTGACACGCTAGACTCAGTCTGCAAAATAACAGTTTCCAAAGGTGATGCTTGCAAGAATGGCATCTAATCATAATCAGTCACCATCTAGTGTCAATGAGTCACTGGATGTCACCAAGTATATGGAAGCAGTGAATATAAAAATATCTGGTCTGAATGGCATCTCTGAATGATGATCTCTGAAGTCCATTGTTGCTCTTTGAACGCTCATTTCTCCATCTCCTATCAACTGCTTTTCCCTTTTAACTAATTACTTGTTTTGAAAAAAATGTAAATATAAAAACAATTTTTAATATAGAAATTAAAGCATACCATTTCCTGATACTTTCATGATTAAATTAATAAAACATATTGGTTCAAGCACTTCCCTGGTTTCCAATTCCACAGAAGAAGGAGGAGCACTTATCATCCTGACAGCGTATCTATACTTCTTTTCTTTCATGAAACTGGATTACTGGAAATAGTAGTTGAAAAATCTGTTATAAATCATCTCTGTGCTGCTGGCCAATCTGTTCTCAGTTCCTCAGTGTTCTGTAGCGCTCTGTGCTGCTCAGGAATGCTCATAGGGTAAATGACAGGTGCTACTGTGGCATTAAGACTGGAAAAAAATTTGTGTGAGAAGGAAAAAAAAAAAAAACAAACAAGGGTATTCTCAGTATGTGTGTGATCACCACAAGTCAGTTTTGAGGTGGTTTTACTTACGTTAAGGTAAGAGTGATGCCGAAGGTGAAAAATCTTAAGAGTGCGTTTTATATTTACCTTTTTACCTTGAGTTATTTGCTTTCACTTCCATGCTGATCTCAGGTGGGCTTATCCTAAAAAGAAATTATTGTTTTCACAGACAGGTAGATTCTGTGCGATCCATTACAGGGTTTTGTTGTTGATACACTGTTTGTATAGAGAATATGGATATAGTATGTTATATTAAAATGTGATTTCTCTCCTTTTCCCCTGCATTTTTTTGTCAAGAAGGGAATTGAGTAGTTTATCCATCCTTCCCCTCTGGAATGATTTGCTGGCACTCCAGGATGAATTCTACACACAGCTCGTCAAAGAATCATTTTGGTTGGCAATGGTTCATCCATATAAATTGAACACTTCAAAGATTTTTCTCACTTTGACCTGCATCTCAAAATCCCTGCAGGAAACTGCATCATACTAAAAAGCAGAGCGATCAGAGTGAATAATCTGGGACCATACAAGGAACAGAAAGGCTCAGAACTAATGTCTCGTTGTTGCTATCTGCTTATCTGTACCTGCTAGCTCACATGCGGGCCCACTACTTCAGAAGCAGCACCTTTCTCCCAGTTTAAATCTAAGGCGCAGGCCTTAAAATCCCTCAGACTGAAACTTAAGATCAAATTGATGCTGTGTGCGTGTCACCTCCGTCAGAAGCCATGGATTAGAAACAGACCTCCTATGAAGCAAACTTGTACCTACAGGGCTGTGTGTGCGTACGTTTGTGAAGGAAGGAGCTGCCTGCTGCAGAGTGGTGCAGCTCTACAGAAATCTGTGAGTCTGTTTAGTGCAACGGACAATTTGATCCTCCATATATAAGAAGTAAACATAGCTGTATATCATATATATTTTGATGGTCCTACTGTATGGAAAATAGAGTACAGAAAAAGTTTTTTGAAGTTGTTCATACAGAACTAGTGATGCTTGACATACGTGATTTTAAAAAGTCCCTTGGAAACTGCTAGTTTGACTAAAAATTTTGCCGGAACCAGTTTCATCTAAATGCTTCTGTAAAATTACTGGAATAATGTCTGTGCAATAACACTCAGAATTGTAAGTGTAAAAAGTAAAATATTTCCATTAGCTTGAAATAGAATGTGTTCAACATATTTTGTGTAACATGAAAAATCATAAATTTGGCTTTCATTCCAACTCAATATGAAACTAAAATTTAAGCCCTCATTGTTTTTCATGGCTGACATTTCATTTTTTCAGTGTCTACTTATTTTACTTACTTGTACCTGGCTAAAATCTTATTTTTCTGAATGTTAAATGAGAGGGATTGTATGCAAAAAATGAAATCTGCTAAAATCTTCAAACCATAGCAATTTTAGAAAAAATGATACTACTAAAATTATTGAAGTAAATATAAATGCCTTTTAAAACACCATTGGATTTTGTCCCTCAGCAGTACACGCTGGTAACCTACCTGATGCTGGCTCAGTCCTGTTGCAGAATTCATGGGATTAAGCAGAAAATTTTCTTTGATTACACCCTCTAAATGACAACACTTCTGGTCTGTGTTTCAGGGCTTAGTTTTAAGTCAAACTCTTGATCTAATTATTTCAGCAGGAGTATTTTCTAAGCAGTGAATGACAGGCTTATGCTGTGTAAAGTAATGTTCTACAGTAAGTTTCACTTGAGCATTTTCATGGCAGTTCATTAATTTTCATGCAATGAAAAGCAGTTCCTGTATCAATGGACTTGATTTGAAGCATTCAGCCATCTTGACTTAACTGCTTCTCTAAACTTACTGTAATTTCACTGCAACTTATTGTTGCAAGTGACACACTTATTAGTACAGACCTAGTGGTATAAAATTTGGGATTCAATAATCTTCAGTGAAAAAATTGTGATTTTTATTGACACAGCTTTAGATTTTTATTGACACAGCTTTGAAAAATACCACGTTCAGTCACCTGTCAACATTTTTCTGAGTCTGTGACTTCCTAATAAAAATCAGTGTAACTCTCTAGGAGTATGTTTTAAAAAGGGAAAAACTGCCATTCCAAGTTCTTGCTTTGAAATAAATTTTGTTAATTTGAACATACTAAGAAAAGCCCTAACACTATCCAAAACACTCCTAAGCAATATTTGAACTATTCCATTTTCATTTTTAGGAAGAGTAATTTAAAGTTTTTTGAGAAAACTGACAGTTGGACCATCAGTTTGCCTGTCTATCTATTTAACCACCACAGTAGGTAAAAATACACATAAAAATAATTGACAAATAACCAGGGTTCTGATGAAATGTACAGACCTGCTAGGATGGAGCAGTTCTATCAGAGGCTAAGGCTACGGGCAGGAGGAAATGTTTTCCTTCATTTGTTGTTGTTCTTTTTCTATTTGTTTTTGCTTCTTTCCTGATGCAAAGGAAGAAAGAACATGGGTGAGGCAAATACAAGTGGGTGAGTGCTTTGAAGGTCATTCCTGTGGTGCTGGAAAAGTCCATTGGAGTCATACTGTTCTTTGGTGTTTTCTAAAATGGTCACGTTGGATTTGTTTAATAAGCTCTAGGAAGACACTGAATAGCTAGATCTCTTCCTGCCCACTGAGATTTCTTTTCCCAGCTGTCAAGTACTTCTTCCTGAGTTTTATAATCTTTATGGTCCTAGAGGACTACAACTGTTTTATTGGTTCAAAGACTTCTATGTTATCTTTAATGAAGCTAGGGCTTGAACCATTAATTGAAATCTCTTTAGGGCAGTGCAAAGAATACATGGACAGAAACAACAAAGTCACAATGACATTAGCTTTGAGGCTGCAAACTTGGACAAATCAAATAATTCAAATTATTTCATCTGAAATTTTAACTTTCCCTCCTCTGTGTATGAAAATGAATGTCTTCAACTGTGGGTAAATCCTATTCACATGACTCTGGAGTTGTTCTCAAAATCAGTAGCATGATTGCGTGCGCATGGGTAAAAGCTGATAACTCTTAGCAGTTTACTCAGTGGGTTCTTTAGAGGAACAAGTATCTTTCTCAAATAAACTATGTGCTTTAAGATGTTATTTTAAAATTTTAATATTTTCACCTAAATTGATTTGTTTTCCACAAGAAGGAAACAAAATCCTAATTTTCTTTTTTTTTAAGATTAGAGTGCATTAATTGGGGGGGTTTTGACTACTTAAAAATGACTATTCACGTAAGTATAATTGGGGAGCTTGGCTGGAGTTTACATAGTTCTGCCAGGGATGAATTTGTCAATATTTTGAATTTTGTAGTTCTATCCAACTGGAAACCTGTATGTCAGGTTCTGTCAAGAATTGATCGTAGTTGTCACAGTACAACTAGGTGAAAATCAACTGACTGTAAAGAAATCTATTGATGATCTTATAACTGTTAAAAGAAGAGCACATAAAAAATCATTTCTAAAACTACAAAAGCATCATAATGGGTCCTGTACACTTCTTTCTCTCTTCCTTTCTTTCTCCTGCTGTAATTCCTGTTTCCTTCATACAAAGCCAGGTAACTAGTCAAGACAGTGAGTTTTCTGGCAAGGAAACACATTTTTGTTTTATGTTTGTACAGTGTCTTGTACAAGGCCTAACTCATGATGAGGACTACCAAATAACAGTGAGATACAACCAAGCAAGTAATTCCATCCTGAGCAGAAGTAACGAAGCCTGATTCCTTAAATATTCATGTCCTGTGGCTAGATTCACTGTTGTGTATAATACAGTGAACTTCTATTGACATTTTCCTGTAGTTTGGGCATTTATAATAGCTTTCTCCTATATTGGTCTCTAATGTTTAAAAAGACTTGAGCTCATCCTTCTTCCGTTCGGTGAAGGCTGTAATAAAGTCTCTCTATACAACTTCCTATTTTTACAATGCTTACCCGATCTTCACATTGCTGAGACCTCTGTTAGACATGATCAAAACTGACCAACAAGTTCCAAGGATTTCATGGAGAAACTGACAGAAAGAAATGTTATTTTCTTGGGAAACCAGGCTACAGACATAGTATAATAATGATATAAAAAATACCCTGCTTCCTATGCTCGCAAAGCAGAGGGATATGGTTTGTTTTTCTCCTTGTCACCAAGAAAATAAAACATCTTTAAGTAAGAATTCATTTAGAACCCACTTCACTGGATATTAGCCAAGCCTGGGACATGAAGGGTAAACAAGAGGTAAACAATTTTGAAGCAAAGCAAGCCTATTTTAGATGAGATATAAGGAAGAAATCTTTTACGATGAGGGTGTTGAAACATTGGAACAGGTTGCCCAGAGAGGTGGTGGATGCCCCATCCTTGGAAACATTCAAGGTCAGGCTGGATGGGGCTCTGAGCAACCTGATCTAGTTGAAGATGTTCCTGCTCATTGCAGGCCGGGTTGCACTAGATGACCTTTAAAGGTGCCTTCCAACACAAACTATTCTATGATTCTAGGATTTTATCCTTTTGCTAATAGGATTTTCTATCATAAGCTTCTCTGGATCCTGTCCTGCCACAAAGTAGACCCTGAAACCAATGCAGCTAGACGGAATATAATGTGACAGACATATTGGTTTCTCCCAGCGGCTGGCCTTTGGTCAGCCCTGCCAATTCCATTTGACCTTGGTACCGGTTGCCCCCTTCAGGGACTGTACACACCTCCCTCCATACTCACTATGTATCAGGAGAAATTTTCAGTTTGCCTATCATAGCAATGCAGTGTTGATCACTGAAATTTTGTATGCCTCATATTTTCTCCCTGTTTCACAGGTGATGAACTCAGGCATAAGGGGACTTAAACCTAACTAATCTATTTCACAGGGAGTCAGGTGTATGAGTACTTCTGAGATGCTGGGTTTATGTGTCTAATTTAAGCCAGTTCCTAGTAAACTGTCCTCTCTATCTTTGGGCAGGGTTTAAGTAATAGGGAAGACCATGTTGTCAATTTACTTTGTCAGTTCACTCTATTTAGAAAATAGACTGCCAAGCCAAATCTAATACCTGCTTCTGCCTCCCTTGTTTCTCTGCTCTGTGCCCCTCTGCTATTATCCCTTTTATTCTTCACAGTCTTTCAGTCTGTGTTTCTTCTCTCCTTTTGTACAATATGTCATCTATACTCTGTAATTGTTTATCCTACCATTACATACACCACAAGCTTTTACACACAGTGAAATGGCTGTTCTGGGTATAAAAGGAACTGTAAAAAGAAGTGTAAAAGCTTGTGATGTATGACAGTAGGGAGAGTGAAAGGCATATGGATTTTATGTCTCTAAGTGCTTATGAAAGAAGGACAGCGTCTGACTTCTTTCTAGAACGTAATTGGAAGAACAGTTAAGAAACATCATTTTAAGGATGCGATTTGGTCAACCCAGGGTAAAATTCTACACTCATTAATGTAACCGATGCTTTTTTGAAACCTCATGAATGAGGATGAAGGCAAAACTTACCCAGTAGCATCTGAGGATTCAATATTTACACAAAGAGTCTTCATTTGTGCGAAAATTTTGAAATGAAACCCTGTGTCAGATTTTATTGACCCCCAAAGTTCAGTAAACACTCAGTCAACGGAGGTTCCAGTGAAAGCCAATCACGACTAATTTCAAGCCAAACTAGTTGTGCGTGACCTCTGAGAGAACCAGAAGTAACAGTGGAGCCGGCAGCGGGGCGGGTGGGCCACCTCAGCCGCTGTCCCACCAGGGGCTGCCACCCATCCGCTCTGTGTCTTCCTCCAGTGACCTGACCCCCTCTGGCAGCCGCGCTGCCGCCCCCTCCTCTCCAGCTGGCGGCTCCGCCGCCATTATGGTGGGTATGCTTGTGGCCGTTGGCGTTTCTGGGGCCTTACGGGCCTCTTGTTCGATAGCGGCATGGCGGGGACAGGAATGCTCCCCCACACACCCAAATGTAGCAGTGCATTCAGGCTCGGCCAGAGGCTGCCTGAGTCTTATGCGGTCATGCTTGCAGAGAAATTGCATTTTATCTTTTCTCCTGAAAAAACAGGATTCTCTTTCCAAACTCGTAGATATCTCAGGCGATCCACTTCGAGTCGTTTCTTATCAGTCTCATTAAATCCACCTGCGCATCACCTATCAACACTGGTGACAAAAGTCAAACATTCATCCCCACAAAGTTGCCAGTTCTATTGTTATTTTTTACATGAAGCATCTGTTTGAAGCATCTGAAAAGAAAGCACCTTCTTTTCACTGACCTATATTTTCTGAGGCTTTTGAATGTATGCAGCTGGTATTTTGGGGGTTTCTCTGCACAACTCTGCAAGTGAAGAAAATACTTTCCTATCTCACTTCCTCCCCCCCCCCCAATAACTGTAACTTAATATCCCCATGCATCCCTTGAGTCCAGATGCTGGTATTAAAAAGAAAAATTACATTACTATGGGACTTCTGATAATATTGCAAGAGTTGGCAATGTGCAACACAGGGAGCATAACATCTTAGAGGACATATTAAGGATGACATCTCCAAGAAACTATGTAGTCGATGAAAAAGCTCTTACTGGGAACTCAGACAGGATTTTTTCTCCTACTTATGCAACATGCATTGAGAAGTATAGATTTCTACTAATTATTCAGTCTTAGGTGTTCACAAACCAGCTGTTCCATAGACGTTTTATTGATACAAATACTAGCAAATTCTGACATTTATCTAATTTCTTGAATTAGATTTAATTTGAATTTTAATTGCAAGAATGCATATTGAACTTCAAAGAACCATGTATTATGCATATCTGTCCAAGCTACTTTCCCCCCCACCCCTTAAGAGGCCAGAAGGAACTAATCTTTTAAGTAACAAGTATTTTTCCTACTTCTATCCTTGAAAGAAACATTAAGGTGTTTTCTGGATGATGTCTAATTCATCCTAGCTGAACTAATGGAGGTTTGGTTATGCCATGTGGGTCTAATTCTGATAGCATTTGTTCTGTATCAGTTAGTTTCCTTTTTCCACCTAACACGTGTAAAGCCCTTTCTCTCTACTGTTATTCTTTCCATATCATGTTTTTCGCTTTTCACTTGAAGCGTATTGGCAAATTGTTCTGCGTTGTTCACACTAATTTAAAAACCTTAGTAAAACATTAAATTTTTAGAAATTTTATTTTTAAGAGTTTAAGATTTGTTCCATTTTATAACTCATCATTGAGTAAATTGATTTAGGACAAAACATTATTATACAAGTCTTGGAAAATACAGCATCTAATGACATATTTTATATTATATAAGAGGCTACACTTTCATAAGCATTCTCTGCTTTGCTTCAGTTTGTTTTCTAGAGCACAGTACATAATTCCAACCATACAATGTCATTTTATGGCCATACTCTTCACCAGCTCAAAAATAGCACTTGTAAAAATTAATAAAGAAACAAATACAGTAGAGCTTGCAACGTTTCTGTGTATATTTCAGAGGCTGCTGGGTACTGCTAATTTGTCTCATTAGTCTGTGGCTTGGATTTCTGAAGAATAATAGTGCTAATATCCTATTCCATGTGCTAGTATAATTGAGAATTCAGACCAGAATTTAGAACTGAAGGATATATGCAATGTAGTACTCTGGCCAGATGGGAGGGACAGGGTGTCTGAGGTATAGCTGCAGAATGAGTTACCATCATCAGTAATGCAAACGTTTTATTGTCAGGAAAGTAAATTCAGTGATGGACTCAGAACTTTTCAAAATTTTAAGATCATTTTAAATCCATCAATTAAAATGATGCATAAGTTAGATCTTGAAATAAATTTGCACTTTGTTTAAATAATGGTTTATGTAAATATATAAAAATCTAATATGAACTATGCTTTAGCAGTTTTTGCTTTCTGGAGTCAAGTTCAACTTCTTTCTTAGAAAGGAGCTTGAATGATTAGGTTTGTGAATGCGTCATTGATACCAATTAAAGAAAATTATTTTCCATGCCATCTTTCTCATATATTTATAGTCAGTATTTTTGCTCTGTGGAGATTAATCACAAATACAGACTAAAATTATTACCACACTGGCTTCTCAGTCCTGTGCAAATTCTCCAAACTGATTCAAAATTATGGATCTAATGTCATTCATTCATCTGGTTTCTCTAAAGAGAACAAAGGTCCATTCCAGATTAAGTGAAGACCAAACCTGAACTGTCTAACTACATTGTAAAGATATTGTTATTTTGCAAGAGTTATCCAAATCATTAATGTTTTCCCAGATTTCTTCTTGAAAAAACAGTGATTTGCACCAGTGAGGAAATTACATGTGTCTATCATATCATTACATGAAAGATAAATGTGTTTAAAATTGATAAACCAAAGACAAATATAATTCAAGAAATACATTATTAACACTAGCTTATACGCATGTCAATGGGGAGATAAAGTGAAGTGTGAATTTTAATAATTCACTAATTTAATCTATGATATAATCATTGAAGCAGTTACATAAAAGTTAATAGTGGGGGAGCAGTTCTTAGGAGGACTTCCAAGAGGGCTTCACATCTTCAGGAAAACTATTCTCACTGTAGTAAATAGTTCAGTCTTTCAATTCCTAATTTGGTTTCTGAATGCTGTACAAATCCAGAGCAGGGATGAAGAAAAAACCTAGGTTATGTGCTTGATTCTCTATCTGAAATGAGTTTGAAAGGGTAAATAGGAAGCACGCAATTAAAGAATCAACCCACATCCTTTCAGCAACACTACTGCACAGGGCTTGGGGTTTGTTTTTTATGGTTGGTTGTCTTTTTTTTTTTTAGGAGAGCTGTGGGAGACTTGGTCAGATTTATTGTTTAAATAGGAAGAAAATGCCTGCACTATTTGTTTTGTTAAGAACCTCGGTGGGAGAAAAACCTCTTGTTTCCTCTATGGCTTTCCAGTTGAGATTACACTACACGGAGAATATACATTACTATTTCAACTTCCCATAGGTAATGGAAGAGATTCCCCAGGGACTCTAAGCCTCCTGTAGTTTCTGTTGTGACCAAGCTGTCTGAATAACACTGCAAATACAATTTGTGCCTCAGACTGTTTTCTTGCTCAGTGTAAGTTTTTTTTTGCAGAAGGGAACATATAAATATGTTGCTAGAACCTACAACAAAGAGTCAGAGCTTATAATTCTCATAAAAAAAGCAGCTTCACAGATTGTAATCATTGCCCTGTATGAGAAGGTGCAAAATGTTATGATTTTGAATTGATATCCCTCTACATTAAATTGAAGGTCATGTAAATTTGACAATAATGATTGTCCAGATGTAAAGCAAGGGAAAAACACATCTGTATTGTTCTTACACAGCTATTTGAGCAGTAAACTACCTTTCTGTCTTTTTATGTTTTATATTTCTATAAACTTTGACTGTTAGAAGGTCATTTTATAGTTACACATAAATTGTCTGCCAATTACATCTCTGTAGGTTAATGAACAAATTGATGGAAATCGTTTGAACTTTTTGCTGTATTATAGCAAACATGTACTCTTTGGTAAAAACTTTTTTCCTGCCTCACTGAATCCTGCAAAATCTTGACCAGTTTACAGTCAATACAGGTTCTGATTCTGGCCCTTGACTTGCACAGGGAAATGAGATATTATGAAAATTTGCATATTGTAACATTCTTTTCTTCCATTTTGTTCTGTTCACGCTGGTGATTTGTAATGTCAACGATGAACCACTGAACAATTATAATTCACCTTCATGAACTTGCATTTACTTCTCTTGCATTGCTTTTAGCATTTTCCTTCTTGTTGTTCCTAGAACATCTTGTTAGACTTTACCACTATGTCAGCCGCCTTTTCATTGAGGTGATAAGGCAAAACTACCTTCTGTGCAGCTAAGCACAGAAAAGTCAGTGACAACTTTTGCCTGTACTTTCCGTGTTCTCACTTTTAGCAAGAAACTACCTGAATTATATAAATGATAAGTATTTTCTTTGAATTGTTGGATAGTCCAGGAAAAAATTAATGCTGTTTTTTCATTTTTCTAGTAACTGAAAAATTTTATTCTTGCTTGTTTTCATTGCGATCAGAAAAAGGCATCAACAGGATCAGTCTGATGGCATTCCTTATCTATTAGGAATGTCTATTTAACATATAGCAAATTTCCTAGGAAGATTTTAAAGTAGCTTACAAAGGACATAGCAGCATTTTCAAAGTTTTATAGAGAAAGAAGCCCAAAATAGTAAAACGACTACCTCAGGCTCAGTTAGGTGTTTTTTTCTATTTCTAAAAAGAAATCAGGAAGTTGTGGGTGTGATATATCTGATTGCTTGGAGTTTTGAAAGGTTGAAGCCCTCATGTGATTGTTAAGCTGTTTTTATTGCTGTGTTGCTTAAAATCAGGTGTTCTACATGAGATCTTAAAATCATGCTTATTTTAGCTCTGTAAAGAAAGCAATAAAAGCTGTTGCTAGGCAGAAATAAAGACATCCTTGAAAAAAGTGGTTAAAGTTAGTATTTTATTAAAAATGTAAGTAAATATATAATTGTAATAACATGTACTTTTAGGGAGTGGCAGTCCTTTTCTATCATGCAAGATTATTTATCTGTAGGCAAGATTTCTTTTAATAGCTAATAAATGCTTTTGTGATTTCTTTTGGTAATCACTGAATTTGAAATAAAAGATGTGTTCTCATTACCAGACAAAGTATATCACCCTTTGTTTACTTTAAGATATGTCAGTATTACAGAGAGATCAGAGTTTCAAGTGCACTTAAGTCATGGTCCATTTCTGCTGTTAAGTAGTACTGTAAAAGGAATGTTTATGTGACGACTCACCCTCCTCTGATGCTGCTACTTCTTGTTTTGGCAGAAGAAAGCTGAGCTTTGAATATAAAAAAAAATGTGTGAAACTCCGCTTAACTGGCCAGTAAATTCAGGTGCTTCTCATTCTAAGCACAAGCCCACAAAATGTTCAGTGGTCCTGAAGATGCTGGGCAAAAAAGAAAGCTTTGCATACTGATTATGTAGGGAATACAATTTTTTTTTTTCATCTCTATCTTTAATTTAAACAATTCCTTGTAAATATTTTATACAACTGCCTCCCAAAGCCTTGAGTCTTCTACTAAATATTCTAAGGGATTATTTTCCTGACAGGCTAACTGTATTTTCCCTCATGCTTTAAGAAGTATGGTGATGATTTTGTTGTTGGTTAACTTTTCGTTAAGTAGTGTATGAAATCAGAGCTGAACTCAAATGATTTAGGATACAGTTCTAGAAAGCCTGTGAAGGTCTGATTAGCACCCAAGGGGATCCAGTGAGGTTCATTTTCTCCAAATTTGCTTTAGCAGAGGGACCAACAAGAAAAAAAACAGAACAGCTGATACCGTGAAAGCCGGTTGAA
>VZTL01071627.1:304-21952 GCA_013400535.1 Scopus umbretta | reverse complement strand
TGCCCAGAGAAGTTGTAGGTGCCGCCTCCCTGGAATTTCTCAAGGCCAGGTTGGATGGGGCTTTGAGCAATCCAGTCTAGTGGAAGGTGTCCCTGCCTATGGCAGGTGTGTTGGAATTAGATTATCTTTACGGTCCCTTTCAAACCAAACCATTCTATGATTCTGTGAACTTACTGGATTACCTCTCAAGTTCCCTTTCAAGCTCAATTTTCTATGATTTTTAAATTTTATTACTACCTGGATGTTTTTATGCTTTTGGAGAACAATATTTTATACATATTTTCAGTTGTTCTTTATTCAGCTTATTTTATAAAATATCTCAGTAGTTCCATTAAAAATTTGCTTCTAGATGACTCCAGACATTCCTCTTTTCTATAACTAAATCTTTTGGTCTCAGAGCATTCTGAGGGTCTTTAGGAGTCTTTAAACTTGAATGGTTATAAAATAAATTATTGCCTCATCTTTCTTGCTGTGGATATTAATCTCTTCCCAGAAGATGTGGTATAAGTTAAACATTCATGGATAAGCAGTTCACCCAATAAATTTTAGATTCCTTTAAATACTCTTACAGTCCAAAAATATTATGGAATAATTTTATATAGCCCTGCACTTCTATATATCAACAACTTGAAGGAGGCTTCAGCCATTTTAGTAATTTGTAGCATAAAATTTCTTAGGAAATGCCCAATACTAAAGATGTTCTTGATGTTCTTGTTAAATCTTAGAAAATGGATTTAGAGTTTTTATAAAGTAGATAATTTTCAAAAAGGATGGCTTGAGAATAAATTATGGGATGTAAAATGAAAGATTTTCCCTTGAAAAGGTAAGTGACAGAGATTGCTTATGACTTGGTGAATGTCCTAGAATCTTAGTGAATGCTAACATCCTAACATCACTGCATTGTAATATGTAGTCAAATTGATAGACAATATCTTTGCATTATTTTGCATAAATGGAACTCCTTCTAAAATGTAAAACAAATATCTTACAGTTTTCCCTTGTAAAAATATCCTTGTCTCATGCAAGCTGAAGTACCTTTCCTCTTTGACATCATGGTTTGTTGTTTTTTCCTCTTTTGACTGAATGGATTTCGTCACATACATGTGTAGCTTATCCCTTATTAGTCATTTAGTAGTTTAACAAGCTGCGACTAAAGGCTTTTATCAGATATTCTGTGTGAAGCATGAAAGGCAGTTACTAATGTTTTGCATATATCTGTATACCTTGTTCAAAGGCACAGTACAAACCAAAACAGAGTATAATGCTAAAATGAAATGAAAAATATCAACTTAAAAGTTTAATCACAGAATATGAATAAAATATTTTAAAGCAGTGGAAATGTTTTTATTGTTAAGTAGATGACCTCCTCTTCCATAACTAAGATCTCTAATGGACTTATCAAATCAGAGATTTTGTGGTAGCTTTTTTCAGTTAGGATTAATTTTTCTTCTAGTTTGATATAAAATACACAAATATGTGAACAATATTATTTTTCTTTTTTCCCTCCAAATGATGAACAAAAATTCAAGGCTTTAAAATAGAAATTAGATAACCTTTTTATGTATGAAGACTGATCAGCTTCCTGGGCCCATGCTTACTTTTCTGTATAACCTGCATCTAAGGCAGCAGCAATTACTGATGGGGCTTCTTCAAACAGGGAGTTTAATTTTTCTCCTGTAAACTGTGGTTCACAAATGACTTCTAAGTGGATGCAAATGCCATAATGGACCGGGCTTTATGCAGTAATAGCCTACTGATGTGTCCATGGAGCAATAAAATGCTTCCATTTTATGCTACAGGCCTTGTTCAGTGCTTTGGGAAGAACACTGAAGGATTACTTCAATAATTCTCTTCTGGACAAAGGAGACTGAAAAAAAGATGTTGTGCTCCATAAAACTACATGTTGTTCATATATATTTGGTATATATATTTTTAATATCATTTGGATAGTGTTTACTACTGTATAGTTTCATAGATGTTATTTAGATAAACACGCACCTGAACGATCTCTGAGAAATTTCAAGGCAAATTAGCCAATTGCCTGGGGTCACGCTCTCCTTGCTGCTATTAAGCCACAACATCTGCTGTGATGTTTGTTTCTCATGGGTCCTTTCAGAGCACCTTTAGGAAAACAGTAGGGCAAGTGAGTTTACCATCTTTTAGTGTTAAACTTATTTTTTTACTGAGCTCATGAGAAAAGAATCCATCTACAAACTTTCTGAGACCTTGGTTTGTTAGAGCCAGCAGCCAAAGATGATCAAAATTGTTTGTTCTTGCTCAGTATTTCTTTACGTTAAGCATCTAATGAACGGAACAGTCAGCTACCAGAAAATATACTATTTATTAACTATACTCAAGACATTGGGAAACCAAAATAAAAAAGATCTTTTTGTACTTTACGGCATAGTGGAGCACATTGTTCTAGCATGCAGTTCAAATCTGAAGAAATACCTCATAGCTGTTTGCAGTCATATTATAAATGTGAAATCAATCTCTCTACTGTCTTTGGAAAGCAATGGAGCAGAAGAAACCAATGTCTCTAACAAGAATCTTAATGTATAGCCAAATGTAAAACAGGTTTGCAATTTGAACATTTTCACCAACAGTGGCAGTGTCTCCTAAACAAAGCTGAATCAATGCCTGCCAGGCAACCTGGAGACAACTACAGCAGCATTGCCTGTTCTGTTCCTGTTCTAGCGATGAGATGGGAATTCACTTCCTAAATGTATCAGCTAGTACCACATTAACTAGTCAGCACATAAAGACAAAGATTGAGACAAATCCAATCTGTATGAGCTATGTTACGTTTTTACCTGTTTCCAGGATGATTCAAGAAGTGTAATAAACATCATTGCTTATTTAGAAACAGATGTTTTATAACAGCTTTTCATCTAGTTATAGCTTGATTTGGATTATTCCTTTTTTCTGTGTTTTGAGGTCTCATGATTTCAAAAGAATTCATGTTCATATCTTTTCTAAGACAATTCTTACGTACGTATACCAGACTTAGTGGGGAGATTACAGAGGACCCTTGATTGTATTACAGCTACTTAATAACTGGCTTCAGCATATATTTCTTGGCTAAGGATAGGAAGTTAAATATCTTCCATAACATGGAATCAGGTGAAAAGACTAGTAGTTTTTCTAAACTCTCAAGAATACCATGTATGTGTTAGGCTAACCAAAGAGAACCTCCCTAACTGTAAATCTGCCTATTTTTCTGCTGATAGTATATTTTTAGATATTTAAATATTAATGTCCTTTGGCAAGTGCATTAGGACTCAAGTGATAAATCTAAAACATATAGTTGCTTATCTCAAACATTAAAGTTAGGCTCTGATTGTCTCCCGAGTATTGGGGATTGACCATATATACATTATTCATCCAAGATGGTTACATGTCATTAAGCCCAGACTCATTTTCATTTTACTTCCTCATGTGCTGTGGGCAGCAAGACTAGGTATATATTGACATTTGCAAAGTATATTGCAGATCAATATGATACACTTTAAGGTAATTGTCCATACAGAAGGTAGTCACAAACTTGTGAGAAAAAGCTACCTTTCATGAAGTAAGAGTCTAGTTTTATCATTTTACCTACATATATACTCTGAATTCTGCCCTTTCTGTTGTAAAGTAAGCTACTCTCATTTCAAGGCTGTCTGTTCTGAAAGAATGGATTAAACAATATTTCTTTATTTCTCAAATGTTTCCTATGCTGTGTATGGTAGCCCCTTTGGGCTTTCGGAAAGTGCTTTGCTTATAGAAATCAGATTGTGCTTCTTTGGTACAACTCATCAGTTTGTTATGGCATCAATCTGCATATCTGCTGTATGCTCCACCAACTGCACCTGCTGGAGCAGAAGGAGATGAGGGTGGGCTTTGCATTAACTTTCTGGTTATAGTCTTTAATGTAACATTTAGCAGTAAGTTTAGAGCGGTGCCTTCTGCAAGAAGAGCACATAAACACAGCTGCTACATCTCTAACGTAACACAACCCACACAAGGGTGTAGATCTCATCTTTGAATTGTGACTGCATTGAACTGAGGGTTGCTGGGGTGCAGTACCTCATTATCATGGGACATTGCCTCAGAGCCTCACGTGTCTTGGCTGACTGGCTACAATAATACTGAAGGAGACTACAATGCTTACAACTGCTACAATACTAAGACCAGAATGACTTCTTGCTGTATGGATGCTGCATCTCCCAGAGCCCTTTTACTAAATGCAAAGTGGATATCACATCACCTGTTTGACTCTTGCTTTCTTATTTTGGGGTGGAGGACAGAAGAATCAGAACGTACTACATGAACAAAATTTTCCAAGAATGCATCAGCTGTTTTAGGTTTTGCTGTATCATTCACATGCCGTAAAGGTAACCTGCCAGGCTAGAAAGTCTGGCACAGAACTGTTCATGAAGTTCCTTGGCTTCATTATACTCTTGCACCTTCACATCCTTGTTTTCTTTAGAGAATTACTGCACACTGAGTGTCCCAGAGCATGTCAACTTACTTTACCTGCAGCTGAAACAGAGAGGAAACCTAAGCTTATTTATATGCTTGCATGTTTGAACTATGACTAAGGGCTACAAAGTTATGTCTCTTTGCATTTCAGATATTTTTTAAAACTATCTTTTTTTTTTTTTAAGCTGACAAAGAAAAATTGCCATCATAAATGATATAAAAACTCTGCCAGGCAATTCCTCCCTCCTTGGAAACTAGGGATCCCTTATGTGACTATAATAATCATATGCAGCATGTTGTGATCTTAGCATTTTGTCTATAAAAGAAATACAGGACCTAGATGTGCTCTCAGAGAAGTTAGTAGGTGGTTGACTCGCTATCAACATGTGGGGGGAGGAGGACTGGGTTGAAATTCTCCTAACAAAAGATATATGAGATCATCTTGTATTTCTGACAGGTACTGAAGACATATGTGTTTGGTGTGTTAGGTAAAGAATTCTTTCATTTATAAGACTAGCAATGCCAAGAGCATTTTCCTAGCAAAATGTTCTGATTTTATTATTTATGCTTTGCCTTACAGTTTCTGCTGGAAGCTTCTATAAAGATCTGGAGCTGTGAAAACATATTAACAGTATCAGTTCCACAGAATTAAAAATCTAATTAGGCAACACAGATGGTGGATGTAGAGAATCAAACAGTGAGAGATTGAGGTGTTTTTTCACTGCAGTCTTCCAGCTAATTAATAATGGTGGGGATGGAACCCAGAAGTCCAGTCCTGCCACCTCAGAGCAGCAGAACCCCATCGAATCCTGCTGGTCCCTCTCAGTGTCTTGATTCATTCAGTTCAAATGCCCAAACTCTACAGGCACTGTTTTTGTTTCTGTACTAACAGCCCTTCAAGATAAAGGCTAATGGTATTGATAATTTCTGCAGAACAAGTTCTGCCTCTGCCTACCAGGGAGTTCACCCATGTGGCAGAAGTTCTTATATCTGTAGCACATCTTCGTAAGAATCATCCAATTGCCAAACTGCAGGGGATAATGAAGGAATTCTTTTAGAAATATTTAAACCCCCCACTTTTCTAATTTTCTTCCAGTTACAACTAACACTATGTTACTGAAGAGCCTCAGCTGAAAAATGTGTAGCAATCGCATTTATAGAAAAAAGCTCCACAATTTTTTGACTATTTTTATTTAGAACTAATGGAAAACCAGACTGCCTGGCTTTAACAGGAGGCTTTTAGAATGAACCCCTGAAGATATGTCCTATATAGAAGTCAGTTAGTTTGCCCAGTCTTCAAAAGGGAATGATTAATAAGTATGAGTTAATAATTATAACCAGATTAGGTGGGACACTCATGAGCCCTGACAAATCAATGCATAGGGAACAGAACTAGATGACTGAACATGCTATGAGCATCTCAGATCTCTAAGTTCTTTTGATTATATGATATTGGGATTGTGCACTAGGCTATGGACAATTTTTCAGGGTAAAAGGTTCATTGGCCTTGAGGCCATAAACTATGACTGCTTCTTCTAAACAGCTACATTCCATTATGTCATAATATGCATGGGAGTCTTATCATGTGAATAACATTCTAGTTAAATATAACATAAATCATTTTTTTTAAAGTCCCTGAACACCAATTTACATGACATATTGTAAAGGCTCCAAAAGAGCCTCTTTCTGAATCGTTACAGTCAATTGGACTCTTAACTGGTGTAGTAAGGAGTTGAGAATCTGAGAAATAAACTGCTCCCAATTAGGCTGTAAAAGTATTTTATAAATGAGAAACACACTAGTGATTTGAAGCCAGCTTAGAAACAGAGCACTACTGTTTCATATACAGCACTGAGATGGGAGGGTAAAGGGCAATTTCAAGAATAGCAACTTTATACTTCATATGCTTCTATGTCCAAAGAAGCCATTATGTTATTTAAAATCCACTATAACGATTGTGTTTCAATGGGGTAAGAACATGACAACCCACTTTGTCTGCAAATGGTCAAATAAAACCAGCATGTGGCTTCTTACTGAGAAACTACATCCAAACTTTGCCTTTCTCAGGGCCACCCTCTTATTTCCAGTCTTGCTGCAACTACTGACAACTCTTTGAACTCTGAATCCATGTGGAAGATGCCTGAATTACTTCAGTAAACATTGTGTGTCCCTGAGTATTTGTTCTTAGTGGTTGTTGCTAACCCGTCAATAATCATAAGCCAAAGCCCTGATGCGTTTTAACCAAAATTTGTCAGGAACATGTTCAGATATCAAGGTTTAAAGAGCTTTGAAACAGATCACAGGTTTCTGAGCTTAGAGATGTGCCCTGCTTAAGAAAGATAATGCTGAGGGTCAGAAAAAGTCTCTAGTGATGCAGCTGACCCTCTGGCTGATGACTGGGTACCTGGCGAGAAACAAAGCATGGAAAAGATACAGCTTAACTAAAATAAGACCATGGCTGGTGGTCTGCTCTTCACTTAGCAGCAGGAGTGCATTTTCTGTGCTCCTGAATGTGTCTTCCTGCTTAGTTTTAGCCTAAAATAAACCATTCTGTGTGCTCCAGGACGGGCCTGTAACATGATCCATGGATTTGTCTTCTTTTGAAAACGTCTTTCCCCATCATGCCTTGTTGTCATTGATAATTTACTTTGATAGAGCCAAGAAACTGCTGATCCAGCATTATGCTTTGTTACAGGGCTCCTACTTACTCAACACGACAGATAAATGGTTTTATTCTGAAAAATAAACAAAATGAGAGCTGCAGAAATGTTTACATCTCCATAAAAAAATGGTAAGAGCTGCAATTTCCTGCACTGCACATTAAATGGCATAGATGTCTGAAAACTTTCCTTCTGTCTTCTACTACCTTTGACATTCTGTATTATCACTTAAACATGCAAAACCTCATTCTAGCAGCAGATAGGTGAATTACCATCCTACTGATGCTCTTGTCCAGGTTGAACCATTTCTTCTGTCCTTGCGATGGATTTCATTTCTCTGTGTTCAAGGTCAAACTGAGGCCAAACAGCTATTTAGAATGACTGTCTCCTGCAGCAGCTGCTGTGAAGTGCATTAATCAGACTCTTATTTCTGACTGCAGATGTTTTGCATCTTCTGTTTGGATTTCCTGAGTGCTTCAGCAGAATGAGAAGTTGCTGGCTTTGATAATCTCAGCCCAACTCTGTAGCCCTTATCCATGTGAACTCTCACAGGTGGTACTGCCTTGTACAATGGCCAGTGCTGCAGGTCTTGGGATGTTCTCAAACCGAGAGTCAGGAGGTCACAGAGGAAACAGGCACACGCTGGAACTAACGGGCATGTAGGACACTTCATTTGCCTTGATAGTGCTTTTGGACAGCTTTATGACCCAGAGAATCACATTGAAAAGTACAGTTAACAAGATGGTCAATTAAGTGTGGCTACAGCAAAGGTGTGCTAGAAATTATGAGCATTAGTGTAGTTCTCCTGCCCTCTGAAATTTAGAAATTGCTGACCTCCATAACTGTGACAAAAGTTAAGACTAATTTTCAGCATTAGAGATGCATTCCCTGAGTCTATTCTTTAATGCTTGATGTAATTTGATATCAGCTATGACCAAGTACTTCTCAAATGTCCACAATTTCAAATGAAGCAATCATTATTATCTTCTTTTGACATCTATGGCTTATTTTCATTTATTAATGATAGTATGCAAAGATCATAAAATCATACCACCAGAAAACACAGGTGACTATGGTTGGGGACTTAAAAAATATTTGCATTTTTAGCTGGAAAAAAATAAAATTTGGATATTGGCAGAGTTGCCTACTGGCATAATACAATTTAATGATTATCCTTTTCATTATTTTTTAAATATAGTGGCTGTTTTTGATTTCTAAATTATTACAGATTTACATAGACAAAATTTTAAGTCAGGTGTCTGTGTCTGATTTCTTTTACTTTTGAAAACTGGGGCTATAGAAATATTTTTAAAGCAGCAGTACAGATGGTTATTATTTATTAAAATATTCAAATATTGAATAAACCTGTGGTTTTTTCACATTGATCTTGGGAATACTGCTAAATAGAATAGAAAGGAAAAAATACAAAGCCTGAATTTTCTACAGAACTTTGAAAAACACAACAGGTTCCCAGATTTGGAGTTGTGGAAAACAGAATTTCCCAGAAGATTTATACTTTTCTGTTTTACAGTATAGTAGATAAGATGTTCTGATTCGGCTGTATCGATTTAGGTGATTTAGATCATAAAGACAAATGCTTTGCTGCCACAGGGAGAGGTGCATTAGTAATACCTCTTTATAACTCTGTTGGTTCAGTAGCAGTCTCTGGACTATTGACATCTTGTTGGCAAGACTGGTGCTAATGCAATATATTGCAAAAAACCAAACCTTTTTGTGACTCTTCTGCATCAAAGGCAAGCTGAAAGAGGCACCTATTCACAACAAAGGAAATGTAAGGACATGTAATGACCTTGACATGATTTTTCATGTCTTCTGGTGGAGCCAGCCACTTCATGGAGGTTTGCATAGAAATTGTGTGCTTAAAACTGGCTCTGTGGCCCGTAGGAAAGCCCATGGTGACATGTGTCCACCAGTGCAACTGTCTACCTTAATAGCAACATCTTGTTCGCTAAGACCAGGTTGAGGTGAATTAAGGGGACAAAAAAGACCATTCTGCTGCCACCCTCTTAGCAATTCCTAGTCTGTGACCATTACAGGATGATGACCTCATGTTATTGCAGAGCCTTTCACTGTCACAACACAAAATGC
The DNA here is from genome assembly GCA_013400535.1 of Scopus umbretta. NCBI lineage: Eukaryota > Metazoa > Chordata > Aves > Pelecaniformes > Scopidae > Scopus > Scopus umbretta. Next base: position 12,719 of record VZTL01071627.1, on the reverse strand, counting down.
AATCAATTCTGCACGTTTACATTAAATACTTCTAGACATTGTTCTCCTGCAGAGAATGTAGAAATCGTTTTGGGGTATGATAGTCACGTGAAAGGTGACTCCTCTTTGCGGAGTTACACATGAAATGTTCAACTAGTAATACAACCAGCGAAAATAAATATAAATACTTTTCAGCTGATAAAAATACTAAACTCTTACCTGCATACAGTTATTGTAACAAAAGATCACACTGAGTGTGAATCAATGTGCATTCTGCAGTGAAAGCATTAACCAAAATATCTTCTTATTCTTGCGCTTGTTGACCAGGGAATTCCCTACACTGAAAATCTTACTTATGTGTTGGGGGAACTCTGTGATTCTCTGTCTGAAGTGATCACACAGTACAAATCTGAGGAGAGACAAAACTGATGTTTTTCAACCACCCCACTATCTGATCTGGGGAATACATGGCAGGTGAATTGTGTCCTGCCCACGGATTTAGTGCAACTCAAGAGCTGCTCTATGTTAAGCAAGAAGAATGGGCCCTGGGAGGCAACATACCAGCCAAAACTGTGAGATGGCATTGCTCTCTGACTGGCTTTGGGGGTTTTGTCTTCTCTTTGGGATGGCAAACTTTGAAATTAAATTCAAACAAGCTTTTCTCTAACCCCAAATGCAAGTAAACTGAGGAAAGAAATCTTAATTTCTTCTCCCAAAATAGGAGCAAGTCTTGGAAGACAAGAGTTTTCATGTTACTAAACTTTGAGGTTAATCTGAAGTGACCTTCCAGTTTCTACATCCAACTGAATAAATTAGTCACACAATTTAATTAAAAGAGTAAATTAAAATTAAATTAATTACATTATTATTTTAATTTAATGGTTTAATTATTTGACTACAGCAATTTTAATTAAATTATTAAATTAATTAAAGTATAAATAAATTAAAACAAAACCCCCCAATTAAAACCAAAAAAGAACATTTTTGCTCTTTTTTCCTTTTTCTGTTTTTATTTTACTTCAGATTTCCAAAACTCCATTCTATTTACATAGAAATGCACTCTATATATGTATATGGTACGTGTATGTATGTATATTTATAGCAATGAGTATATATAAAAACAACTGAGCTTTACTTCTAAATATTTTCTTTTATAAGAAAGCTACTTCTGAATCATACACAGTGATTTTTATGGTGCTATACTTGGGATATACTTGGATGTAAAATATTTACTCATGAATCTAATTAAAAGTGATTGGAAATCTATAAGAGCTGCCATTTACAGAAAGACTCTAATTCTACTGAATTTGTCTCTGGGTTACAGCAATGCACTAATACCCCAGGAAGGGCTCAGATGTTTCTGTTAAACAAAAAGATGAGGCAGGTGCTTTTGACCCTACTGATTTATTTTTTTTCCCCAGCTGGTCTAAGATTTGTCCCAGAAATTGTGCAGGAAATTCTTGAGGGCATCTTTTTATATAGGCCTTACTACTATAGATTATGAACCATAACAGAGGTGTTTTACTTGGAGTAGGGAGAATTTTCTGAGACGTTATCCCTGTGGCTTTCTCCTGCTTTCTCTGTGGCTTTTTTTTTAAAGTTGAACCTCTAGTTATGACAACTGAATGATTATGACTACTCTAACTGATAAAACATAAACACTAACTGATAAAAAATAACCGCACCACTTAGCTTTTCATTATAAATTAATTTGCATATTATCTATGAATTGAAATGGCTGAGAGCATACTAAGTTAACTGGAAGTAATTAACATAAAATCCTTATAAATGGATTAATGGATTTTTTTTAATTATTATTTATTAAAACACAAATAACAATGTTAGAAACTGTTACTGAAATACTCTTTTTCCCTATCTTTGAAATTGGATGTTATTATTTCCACATTAGACTCTGATATTTTGTTTCTTTTTGGCTTTAAAATAAATGCATATTTTAAATGAAAGTAGTTTTAAATGGATATGTATTAGAAAGGCATATATTACATTTAATTTATTGATCCATTTCCTTAAAATTTGCTGTTTGTCTGTCTAGCCAGTCAGTGTATGACAGCTGAAGAAAAGGATGAGGATCAGATAAATCTATTTAATAACAGTTGAGCTTGTTACTGAAATGTTGTTTGTGATTATGAAAATGGATTTTTCACTCGAAAACATTAGGGAGTGAGCAGGATTATCGGATAAGATTAAATCTTTCCGAAAGATGTGCGCCCATCATTTTATGGAAACACCTTCTCTCTTCGCAGACCTCAGCAGCAGCTATTGCAAAGTTGCCTGAGCTGCTCAGCAGACACCTTCAGCACTTTTCCCAGAGCCCCACTAGCTGGGCTGGGCTCCAAACATCTGTCCAGCTGAGGAGCGGGATCGCAGGCCCAGGGTGCAGGCCGCCGGCGGGCCCCCTGCTGAGGACCACAAGAGGGTGCGAGTGCCCTGCGCGGCCACCCCACCGCAAGGACCATTTGGGTTTGTGAATGACATTAGCAGAGAAAGACTCTTCTGTAATACCGACGAGAGCAGAGCGACTGAGGTCCAAGGAAAGGAATTAAATGAGAGGGTGAAAGCCTCAGCTTGTTCCCCGGTTGTGGGTGAGGCGAGGTCGGTCAGCACCAGCCGCGGGCTGTTCCTGCATGGGCGAATGGGTCCTCAAGGGAGGAGGTCTATTTCTGGATTGTGTAACCCAGCCCATTACAAGGAGGCAGTGGGAAAACCCCTGAAGCTCAGCGAGTCAGTGGGAATAGGAAAAACAGCTCGAACTGAATCTCTTTCTAGGACTTTCTCCGACTGGAGGAAGTACCTAGCGGGTGTGGAAACATGTCTAGGAAGTAAATTTCGACCTGCGGTAGAAAAGGAGAGCTACCCTGGGGCCAAACAGTTATAGGTAACACTCTGATGGGCAAGATATTTCCTGCTCAAGAGTTCAACAGTATCTGCTATTCCTCAGCTGTTTCTCAGTTTCTTGATTATTTCACAGCAGTAGCTAGAAGTGGCATCCAAGCCGAGAGGCATTATTTAAACATGCTGTGTGCTCTTCTCCAGCTGCTTGCTCTTCAGGGCAGCTGCCTTTAGGGGCTACTGCAGTACATACCACACAGTGAGTAATTCAGATCTGCTTTTCTGGTATTACAGGAAACTAACACAGAACTATATTTTCTACACTCGTCATTTTTTAAGCACTTGGGGCTTTTTTTGTTTTGTGGTGTTTTTTTTTTTTTTAATTGGGGATATTTTTTCTACTTTAGAAGTACTTTGCTCTCTCGTGGCACCTTTTGGTTCTACTTTTTCTATGAGGTAAATATCAAAGTTTGTTTCTGCTGGTTTTAGGGTTGATAAAGCCTAAATCAAGCTGGAAGTCTGAAATTAACTTCAGGGATAAACCATGAGCTAGGGAACAGTATCTAAGCTAGGCAACAGCTCTTATGTGCCACGTTCTCAAACTCTCTTCTCCCCAAAAGCAGGGCCAATATTCCTTCCCAGCTTTTAATACATCATATTTATTTATGCATTTATACAAATTTCATAGAGAAGTTGCTTCATATCTGGTCTGTGGAACGATTCTTAAACACCCCAGGATAACTTTTTGTAAAAGTTTCTGGAATTTAGTAATCCAGTATTGGAATCTGATTATATAAATTATTTTCTGTAAGAATTGTATTTGAAGCATAATTCATAAAATATGATACCAAGGGAAGAGTAAAACCAAAATAGATACAAAAGTCCTCTGAAGTACTGATAAATCAGTAAGCAGGAAATGTAGCTCTAATAAAATATTGTTAGTCTGTGACTCTAAAACCCATAGTAAGTGCAAGTACTTAATGTGGCATGCTTGGGAGGGACAAGTTTTAATCCAGGAAGAATACCAGCTATTTAAGTGCTCTGATTTTAGTTATAGTGGAGTGATTGAAATGTTTCTTAAGAAAACAAAAAGAGAAGTTAATAATTTCTGGAGCTTTGGGAAGTGTCTGAAGATGGCTACAGCTGTTCTACCTGCAGCTGACATTTTATCTGATGAGAAAGTCTGCTGCTTAGTTTGCTCAGTAAATACACAGAAAGAAGGATTTTTCTTGTCACTGCAAGGAAAAGTAGAAAAATGAAGAAACTGTATAAGCAGATTTAGAAACTGATAGTATTTCCTTTTGAACAAACTGAACAGTTCATTTCAGTGTTGAAGTGTCTACATTAAACAAATATTGAATCTGTTAAAGACTTGATTGTGGTCACTCGACTAGCCACAAAACTAGAAACATTACAACTATATTGTGGCAAAATTCCACCCTAATCATCACAATGCTGTTATGTACCTTCTACGGGCATTTTCATGTGAATGTAGTGTTACCAATTTTCTTTTTTTGGACTAAGAATATCCCACAAAACAAAATGTTACCTAAAGCCAAGGCCTCTGTGTAAATGGATGAGTAATCAGTTTTTCAGAATTTGGAGGTTTTATAAATAATTGTAAATATAGTTTTAAAAATTTCAGGCATCTTTTGTTCCAAGTGTTGCATTTGCATCACTTAGTGCATACCTACCAGCACTAGCTGTTAATTTTTGGTATCATACTTTGCTTGGATTACTTTGATTGAGACTTTATTTTATTAATAGACTCTTTGCGACACTCTGGAATACACTCAGGGCTTGCAAAGTGATGAGATTCTCCATATTGACAAATGCAGACCTCGCTATATGCTTTCCATTAAATTACTCGTAATATTAGACATCTGGAAAATATTTACTGGTTGAAGAAGTGTGGGGTAAGACTACCCACATAACCAACAAAAATGCACAGTGTGGAAATAAAGACAATGATGATACAGTTTCTTTTCCAAACATATTTTAGGTAATATGGCATAATTTTACTGCCCATTAAAAGACAAAAAAATCATATGACATACTGACTGCTTATTCAGAATTCTCTAAAGAAATAATTAAATTCACCACAGAGGTTTTTACGTAGTTGAAGTCAGTCAGACCTCTTATGTATTCCAGTCTTGGATGAGTGTGTGGCTGTGTGTATGTACACAAAAGTATTGAACATGTGTCTGTTTTATTACTTTGTCTTGTCATTACACTATTGACAGAAGAAAAGGCTATTTGGGAATGCATTTGAAAAAGTTAAGCACCTATGCAGACACATACCAAACCGGTGCATAGACGTGGAACGTGTAGTTGGATGAATTTTCAATCCTTTTGTGTATCCTGGCTATATGTGTATACTAGCACCAAACCGCTCACCTGTAGGTACATTTTTTAATGTTTGTAGAAATTTGGTAACTTCATGCACCTGTGCAGTTATATCCTTCATTTCCATTTATCTGTGAATGTAACTTCCTAACACATGTTCTTCCTTGCGAAAATGCTTTTCCTCCTTGTGACTCAGCTTGTCTATTACGTTGGGGTAATTTCTCCAATCATTTTAAGATATGCTTCTGTTCAGTTTTTTAACGTTTTCCAGCTTTTTTTGCTTCCTTCCTTCAGATGACTCAATGCTTTTGTCTTATTTTTGTTAGTGCTCTACCACTCTCCATCCCTATCGTTTATAGCCTCAATTTCCAATAGTGCTTTTTTAAAGCCATTGAAAGAGTGGAAACTTAAAAGTAGCTGTCACTTTGTGAAAAGTAAGATCTGTTATAAACATGTTTGTAAGTCAGTTACTTTACTGTTAATGCTTCAAAATGCACATGAATTGACACATTCCTGTTTTACATACCAGGAATCCTGGTGGATTGCTTTTTAATTCTGTGGTGTCCTCATCCTGGTGAGGACTTGTATACTGGGAGAAAAAACTCTGGCAACCAGGCATATGATTTCTTACTGATAAACTTGAAAAAAAATAACAGAAAGGCTGAGAGTGGAAGAGAAAGTGATCGAAGTGTTTTGGATCACTGAATTTAGAGAAGTTGGACATCTGGAAACAAGGATCTCTGGCTTATGCACAGACAGAAATGGAAGAAAGATGGGAGTGGTGGTAAGAGTGGGACCAAAAAAATGGGGCTTGTGGTGAGTAATCAGCTACTGGAGCACTGCAGTGGAGAGAGGATTAAGTGAATCTTTAGAGATCTCGGCAGGTGAATAATATAGCAATTGGGAAACTTACATTTAGCTTTTACCTTGGCATAACTGGTATTCTGACTCTGGTTTTGATATCCACATTCAAAGAAGGCCATTGGTAACTAAGGAAAACCATAAGAATTATTAAAGAATTGGAAAACATGTTTTATAATAGCAAGTTTAAGATAAGTCTGCCTATCAAGCTGTTCTTTCTCACTGAAAGAAAAAAAAATTTAAAAGGGCAGATATAAAGGAAGATTTTGGAAGGAATATGGGGAATAGAACTTCAGCAATGGTCTTTCCTATCTGGTGGGCCAAACTGCAACAAGATCCAGCAGCTGGAAGATGGAAGTAGACTAATTCAAAGTAGAAATAGACCTTATACATACAGAATAGTTAAAACCACTTGAAGTGGCCCACACTTTGGTTGCTTGTACAAGACAAAATTTTATAGTCAGCATACCACCAATATATTCAACAGTACTGCAATTTTCTACAGGGCCCCAGAGTTTTGAAGAGCACTGGGGCGTGCCCAGAACACTCCTAGAGGCTCACTCTGCTGCACCTTGAACTGGTGGTGGCTGCAGTTGCTTATGTTCCTTCGGAGCAGCCTGTGTTTGGCAATCTTCCCTTATTCCAACTTCATTCATATCAGTGAAGTTGACAGCTTCTCAGAAGTGGCCACTCTGAGATGACGGCTTGATAAAATTATTGAGAAAGACCTGCCTCCTGGTTTAAGTTTTAAGATTAACATGTGCTCTATCTCTGCTTCTTTGGACTTCATTTACTAGCTTTGTAATTTCTTAACGTTTCTGAAAAGTTAAAATACTTTATACAAAAAAATGATTAATTTGGAAAAGGAAATAAACTCAGAGACATTCTCCATGTAATTCAGAACATTTGCTAAAATGTAAAACCTGCTTTGAATGAAATAAGGACTTTATACTACCTCCTCAACAGTTACTTGGCACAGAGATACAGCTCAGGAGACAGTTCATATATGTGTTATGGTTGAGGGAATAGGTTTTGTGAGTCTCAAAAGGCAGAAACAGGCTGATTAAACAAGTGGAAACAGTATTTAGAAATGGGCAAATAGAAATGAAGAAATACATCATGAAAAAGTTTTACTTTCTGATTGCCTGTGTAAAAAAAAAAAACAACAAAAAAACAAAACAAAAAAAACCCCAAACCAAACAAACAAAAATAACCCCCCAAAAAACCCCAACCCTAAAATCTTTACCCTGCAGTCTGATCTGTATGAGCATAACTTCACCCAGCATTTAAATGGCTAGAGATGACAGTCCCCATTTTATGTAATTTTGCACAATGAAATGGCAAGATCCACTATAGTTAAACTCTTCTCTGTCTAGGTATGCCAAAACTGTTGATGAAAGCAGTGGCAGTTTCGTTAGAGCAAGGCAAATAATTTGGGTTCTGAAAAGCTTCAGGACTATTAATTTAGGGATTGTTCTCAAAAGTCTGCAGCCTCCATTGAGGCTTATAAGAACTTAGAGCACTCATCGATTTGTTGTAGGTTCTCAGCATTTGACAAGCCACTGCAGCGCTTTATGCGGCAAGAAATACTAAGTATTTTTTGTGAGTAGTGAAATAAGACACCATCTTCTGAAACCTTTCAAAATTTTAACAGACAAGTGCAGTATGACAGAATGTGGTACAATTCACTGTGAAATACTATTGTCCTACCTTGAAGGAAGGATAGTAACAAAACATGCAAAAAAGACCTGTATTACACATACTTGATGGTATTTGCATTCAGTACATTTGAACATTCACTGAGGATATTCAGTATTGTGACCATGAGGATGCTTCCTTAGGAAACATCTGCTGCTAAGTACAACTGGGAACAGCTTTCTAGAACAGATGGACCACTGGTATAGTACAATGATGTCTTTGTTCTCAATGAGTAAATTTAGGCAGATGAAGAGGAAGGAAACAGACTACACACAGAGTGAGGTCAGAAAGCAGCATGCCTCAGAAAAGCGTCCGCTTGCTGAAGAGAAAATTGCTATTGCAAGATATGAATCAAAGATAAATGAAAACAAGTAGAAGAGAAACAATCTCCAATTCTGTACTAACATATGTGTGAACAAAATGATTCCCATGCTGTTCTTGTGGATCCCCATCATCCGCTTTGCAGGGGATGATGCAAAGTTCTGTCCTTAGTTCTCTTCCTGACACAAAATCTAGTCCCATCTGCGAACCACAAATTCAATTGCCATGTCTTTGTGTAGAACCTTTGGGCATACCTCTGTGCTGCAGCCTTGCCATTGTCAGTCTTGATTTATTTCTCCACTGTTTCCATTGGTAGTCTGGCTGTCAGTCTGAGATCAGCATGACTAAAGTAGGGCGCTCCGTCCTACCCTAGTTCTATCTAATACACTTGCAAGGCCCTTGTCACCTCAGTTATGGTCACAGTTTCATCCCATCAGGCCTTGGCTATGGAATAGTGCACCACTCTTACTCATTTGTGGTGCTGCAGCCCTAGGCAGATCTTGAGCTTTACGTTAACTTGGGCATGCTATCAGTCTGGGCCAACTTCAGCTTACGGAGAGATACAGGGAGCTGTTTTGACTTAGGGGCCTTAGTAGGAGGGAACGTTTTAGCCTGTTACTACCCTTTGTCCTTGGCTACTGTCTTCCCTGGGAGTGACTCTGCTGCAAACCTGTTCAATTTGCTTTTTATAAAAATGCATGTAAGTCTTGGAGAGTTTCTAAAGGTGTTGCAGGTTGAAAAATCATTGATTGAACTGTGTTCTGCTGTTATAGGGGTTTCAAAAGACAATGGTGAGAGATGCTTATTTTTTTCCTGAGCCTCTGCTATAACGAGTGTTCTCAGGTAGTGACTAACGAAAAATCTAGATCTGAGCTTGGAGGTATTACAGACTTCTATTACATTAATTTACTGAGCAAGCATCAGAGAAAAGGGCTTCTACAAGAGGGGAAAGGCCTCTATTTAAATGCATGTGCTAGTCTGAACTTGTGTTCAGCAGGTCTAAGATTTCCAATTTCAAAAGGTCAGTTGCTGTTGCTTTATGTTTTCTTTCTGAAAATGGAAATACTGCAATGTTTCTCAGTCAGTCTCCTCCTTTACCGCTTGGATATCAAATCCCTTCAGGGTTTACCCTCTACACTGTTCTCCTTGGTCTTTTCTCTCCTGCTCTCTAATCCACTGGCTCATTTGTGGCCTGCTTCTTTTCTGATGTTTTAGGCAAAGAAAAACAGCAGCCCTCTTTTTTATTCTGTGTGAAAGGTTGTTGTGCCTCCCATTCTGTGTACTAATGTGCCTTTCTTTAATTTAAGGAGAAAGGAACAACTTATTAAGAAACTATCACTTTTGGGGACAATGGGCAATGATATATATGATGTAGCTTATATGCAAAAACTTTATCTCAGGTGATTTTTTTTTCATACAATGCATGTTCTTTTTGATAATTTCTTATAAAAAAGGATTTTGGAAAATTTTTTGGTACTTCTGTTTCTATCACCAGTGATCATATAATCAAATAGTCTCATTCTAAGACTTACACTAAACATGTCAGAAAAAATAGTGCAGTGACAAATGAAGATCTTGATTTCTTAGCTGTTTAACTATCCATTCAACTGCTTAGCACCAACCTGACGTTGCATAGTCAGCAATTGTATTCACTAATAATTCTATTGCTATTCAGTGAGAATAATAATACAGAACCTGTTTGTAATTTTCCCAGCATATAGACAGGGAATGTATTGCATAGTTGGACCAAAGAGCTGACATAGATTACATTATAAATTCTTCTGTTTGGCTTTTTCTGTTTCTTTGAGCATATTTATGTGTACAATATCTTGCTCTGATCTTTGTTCTACCTTTGTGGGTTTCTGTCCTTCTACAAAATACACTCAGTGACTTTCAAGGTGGGATTCAGTTTTGCTAACATTATACTGTACATGTCTAGCTCTGAGACTGTCCTCTAGATTTTGAAGATGAAATGGAAGAAACTGTCTTAATTCAAGTAACCATTTAAAATATTTTCTTTAAGACAAGGTTGTATGTCTAGAAGTACCTGTCTTTTGAGATGCCTACATGTGAGCAGATTAATCTTACACTGAAGGTCTGACATTTTCAGCAGCAACAAAGATATGTTCTGAAGCAGCTACGTACCTTATATTTTGGGGGATTTTTTATTTATATTTGACTTGTAAGGAGGAACAATTTCTTTGCTTTGAGTTTCACCTGGCTATGTTCAACTAGATATTTCTTCAAACTTGCTATTGTGTCTTCAGGTGTCACATAGATCATGCATAAGTGACCAACTTCTGGGTTATTTTTGTTCAAGCTAATATTACAGTCACTGGATGTAGCGGTCACTGTGTTGCCTGTGGATAATAAAACCTTCTCGGTGCTTGATCATCTCTGTGCAAAGTGCTGTGCAGTAATTTTGACTGTATAGAATGCATATCTTTTCCCCTTCTTTTAAGTACAGCCTGTTCTTTTGTGCAGATTTTTGCAGAAAGATTTTGTGCTATTAAAGTATAATAGCTATGTCCCAAGTCAGGATACTGCTTATACTTTCATGAGTGTAAAAATCTGCCAGTGCTTGGTTCCGCCTAGGTTTTGTTTACAGAATACTCTATAGAGCTTTCAGTTTTATCTGCTCCCACATTTTGCTGGGCATCTGTGCTTTTTTGTCTTAGGTGCCTAAGAAATTATTTTATTTTGCCTAAAATACTCAGACTAATCAAGTTATGTTCTAAAGTCTGGCAAGTTTCAGTCATGTTTCTTAAATGTGAATTATCATCTTTTTAAACAGGTATTCCTTCAGCAAGGGTTTTCTGATCTCCATTACAATCTTGTCTTGAATGACAGATTCTATAGTTCCTCCAAAACTGCATATCACACTCAGCAGTCTGATCTGTTATAATCATCTCAAAAGTACCTCCTTGCTGCATGCTCATGTAAAACTGACATGGCTGAGAAGTTTCACTCTTTCAAACTGTGCAATATTCTTGATACTTTTTGGCACATTAATGTAACCGGCTTTTCTTTTTCACTTAGTAGTAAACAAATATGGTTGTGCAATACTAAAAAGCCCTATTTTTGTTCATTGTTTTGTTCAGAAGAGCTCTGCTTGCTCTGCAAATAAATCAGATTGGTTTTGGAACATTTTGCATTTCTGCAGCACTTATCTAGAGGTTTCTAGCTGCAGCAGTAGCCTTAGCTGTATTTCACTCTTCACATTGTCTTGGTTCTTGGTTTCTATACACATTTATTCTCTTTGTTTTTACACTGACTTCTTGCTTGTGTAGGATTCTCTGATGCCAGCTAATGAGAAATGTCACGTTACTTCTAAGAATATAGAGCTTTTAACTAGGTAGGCTAACAAACGTTGGAGAGAAGGACTTGGGAAGCAGTGGTAGTGATCTTTTCTGTGTAATCATACTAAATGGAATGAAAACTAACTGGTTTGAACCAGAGTATTTCAGTGGGTGATACATTTCAACCTGGTAGGTACTGGCTACCCAGCCAGTAGCTTTTAGAAGTGGTACAGTCCTTCAAGGGATAGACTGTGAAACACATCTTAAAATGTCCTTAAAAGATGTAATGGATATTTGGAACTGAATTGGGGGATATTCAGATTTTGAAACGTACTAGGCTCCAGCTCAGCTGCTTTGTTCCAATGGGTGCTGGTACTCTCCTGTTTTGACAGTTTTTTGGTGCCTAGACGCATTTGGAAATCTGACCCATTGTCACTAAATTCTCATGTGCAGAAAGAGCTGAATGTGTGAAAACTGAAATTTCGTAGGAGAGGTAGGTAGGAGAGCCTGTGCTGCCATAGGGCAATACAGCTATTTGTCTGGTCTAATTTGCAATTTTAATAGTAGTTTCTAATTCTGCCACATCCTTTGCATATTCAGGAGTCTACAGGATGGCATCCCAATGGAGTGGGAAACAGATAGGTCAGAACTTCTTCACAGTCCTTTACATAACAAGACTTATTTTCATTCCATTGCCAGGAATTGAAACTGGGAGGAGGAAAGGAAGAACAAGTGTAACTGTAATGGGGAAAAAATGGGCACTGATATTAGAAATGAAGAGGAAAGACTGTTCCTAAATCTTTTATTCTTCTCTACATGCAAAAGAAAAGTCTTCAGCAGCAAAACATCCTTTTGCAAACAATTGTAATGTAGGTATTTTAACGATCTTGCAGAGTTTTGCAAGGAACATCACCATTTCCTAATGACTGTCATTGGCTTTCATGCCATGAAATTCAGACTGATTACTCAAAAATGGTAGTACAATGCACCAGAAACAAGTATATGGCTTGAATATATGGACTACAAAAGCTTCATGAGCTGTTGAGTGCTTGGCTGATACA
>VZTL01071616.1:62500-80209 GCA_013400535.1 Scopus umbretta | reverse complement strand
TTTCAGAAATATCAGATCCAGATTTCTCTGGTTTTCATAGGAGACATAGTAGAAAACTGGAGAGCTCTTGGGATTAAAAGTCTAAAGCTCAAGCAGTTGAAAGAGGAAGAGGGTTTTAGTTATGTTTTTAACCTTTCTGTTCTTTGTTTCTGTTTGTTGGTACCAGCTCAGCACCACTCCTGCTTAATGTTTTCCACATTCTGGTTCTTTGGTTAAGATGTGAAGATCTCTCATTCCCACTCTCTGATCCTCCAGAGAACTCCAGCAAATACAGATTTTAAACAAACACCCTCCTCAGCCACCACATATATCTACAAACTCTTGGTCTATTTTCCAATGCACACACACAAAAAAGACATATCTTTTTGTTGTTTGTTGCCTACATTTTGTGTTTCCCCCTAAACTACTTGAGAGCACTCCCCTTAAACTGCACTTGTCTTATTTTACGTAAAAGAAAAATCACAAAATAACATCTACTTATATGAAAAAGGAAGTGCAATTATATTTCTTTCATATATATTGAATGTGACAGGATGGTCTGACTGAGAAATTTTAGTACATGCAAAAATTATTTCTAATTATTTTTTATTGATGAGCTAGTTTTATACTATTTATTTTTATTACAGTTATTGTTTCATTTGTGGGGTTCTAATCCTGAAGTTTAATACAGATAAAAGAATAGGAAGAGGAATTAATAATTGATCTTAATCATCTCTTTGGAGCTGCTGAACTCTCCTCCAATTAATTTGAGGCATTACAAGAGCTCTTGTAGAACTAAGGGGGCAAGCCCATGTATTAATAATCTGCAGAGCTTTGGCATATATGACAGTACCATAGGGACGCTCACTTGATATCTCTGCACATGTTCCTTTTACAAGTAGTGACTTCAAGAAATCTGGTTAAATCAACTGAGAGGCCTTTTAGTGTCTGTCAGTGTTTGGAGAGGTCACAACAGATGCTCTTCCATCCCTAAAAATTGAAAAGCTTTGTCATTTTTCTGAACTACAGCTAGATTGTAATTGTAAATAATCAGATCCTCTGATTTTTTTTTTTTTTTAAGGTTGTCTAAACATACAAATTTTGAGGGAGCTGTAAAAGCAGATGAAGAGTTGAACAGTTGAATGCATTCTGCATTAAAGATACTTGAACTGTGAAATTTATAATGCTTGACTACATCTCTAGGCATGCCTAATATGATGACACTATCAGTAATTTCTGTTCTGAAGTACAAAGATGGGTCTGAGTTTTTAACATAAAAACCCAATCTAATAGCTGATCTGGCTCATTTTGTGTATCTAGATTTGCTTCTTTTTGACATAGAGATGCAAGTATTTGTGGCACAATTCCATGATCTCATGACTTTCAGCGTGACCTGGAGGAGGGCAGTTGTGCTCCTAGAGAATTTGCAAGGTTTCAAAGTTTGTATTTATTTCTCTTCATCCTGTTCCTCAAGACAAAGTCTTCTATGTGAAAATGAAGTTGCATCGAAAAACCTGGTCTTAGACCAGAGATGGCTGTATGCGTGTATTTATGGTTTTGTGTGTTTGAAAGTGCCTTGTGTGTGAGAAGCATCAGTGGTGTGTGTGGTGGGGTGCAGACATCCAGAAACTGTCTCAAATGCCAAAGGGATTTGAATCAAATCAGATAAGTACTTGGACCTAAATTTGATTGGGTAAAAAAATGACTGCTTCCTGGGCAACCTGGAGATCATCTCTTCTGGAACTGAAGTAGGGTAACTGATTGTGAGATCGTCCCATGTCCATCCAAGGAAAAAGTCAGGATTAGCTGACTGTCACTACTGACAGTCTTCCGGATGAGTAAAACCATTAAAGGAAAAGCAAACCACTGTTTTTTCTCTGGAGCATCTCAACATTTTTCTCAACTGTGTTATGATTGTTCTGTGAAAAATGTTTACTTTGAAATAGCAGCAAATTTTGGCAAATAGGAAGTTAACCAAAACCACTGTAACCATGTTTATAGACAGAGTTTCTACAATGAATGCAGTTTGTTTAACTGTGGGCATTGGCCCTTGGGTATATACTGACCACATGAATTAACAAATCTCTGTGGTAAGTGCACACTTTGTTTGCCCCACAAGGTCTTTTGTTGGTCAGAAGCACTGCTGTCATGGTCTGCCTTGTGCTCTCTGACTTGTCCAGACATGACCAGTTTTTAACTGTCCTTATATTATTCATTACATTATGGTGTTAATGTATAAGCACTCAATCTTTATGCTTTGTCTCATGGCAGAGTGTAGGTTACAGAAATATTCTCAAGCTAACATATTTCCCTCTCCCTTTTCTGTTCATGGTTCTGCTGTGAAACGTATCAAAAGTGTTTTCTCAGAGAGAAGCATGATAAGGGAACCACTCAAGTTATTCTGGCAAAACAGAACAGCCACGATCAAGACATGAACACCAGTTGTGCTAATTCATTTCAGGAGAAAGCGTATGTTAAAGCCTCGCAAGGCTGGGCCTTTCCTTTGAGATGACACCTTCCCACTCAATTCCATCTTTGCCTTTCCGTCTCCTCCAAGAACGCCTCTGAGAGCTGCTGTTAATGTGTGGTATCAGAAGGTGGTTTAATGGTAAACCAAAACACATACAGATTTTAAAGCCTGTCTCCCAGTTATGGGGCTCGTACAGTATTTCTGTGCTGCTTGTGGCTGCTGCGACAGATTTTATGTCTTTGCCGTGGGAGTGTCAGGACAGTTTTAATTACTGCCAGTTACTTTCAGTTCTGGGCTGATCATTTATAACAGGATTTTGAAGTGACTAATGCTAGGTGCCCATCTATATTAGCAGCATTTTCTTTCTCTGGCCTTTTCAACAGAAGCATCAACTCATGTTTTACCCAGCTGTTGGCCAAGTTTAGATGGGCTGGGACTTAGGGCAAGCACACACATGTTTAGATGCTTTTCCCAAATATCATCTTTCAGGCCTGACAGATGGTTTGGCAGGACTAATTACACTTCCTGGTTTTGTCACAGATTAGCAGTGTCCATAAGTCTTTGACATGTGAGGGCTGTTCAGGAACCGATGGGGAGTAAGCTCATTTCATTTTACGGCATACTAAACCAGGGGCTCCGAAGGAGAAATGATCAGTATTGCTTTTGTTCATGTAATCTAAAAGCCCAAACCTTACAATCAGAGGATAGTCCGTCCAGCTCAGTGTGAAGCCAGGTTGTTCAAGGAGAGCTTGTACGGTCGTTATCCATGAGGTATCGCCTCCCTAGGTCATGTACTCTGTCTTTGTTATGGCTGATGTTTTAAGATTGTCTCAAGATTGTTTCCGTGTGTCAGTGGGTGTCAGCTATTAACGAGTTGTCTTTGAAAATCTCTACTTTCATGAATAATGAGAATATCTGCACTTGTATTAAGTAGGACATACTTATATATGTACTCTTCAGCTGTAAAGTATTGAGTACAAAAATCCCACCCAGGCTGTCTAAAGCTCCTTGCCGCTAAGGTAATAAAATGCCATCTGCATCGGTCATAAGAAATTGGACTAAGCAGGCTGTTACCACGTATCTCTGATGCAGTTCCCTTATGTACGTGTTCACTGCTCTGCTGCTGTCATAAAATTTTTAGACATTCTATGTAGATATATAAGCAAATGAATAAAACTGGAAACAGAACTTTAAATGTTTGAATGTCAAAACACGGAAACATTTAAAACTTCTGATAGTATTCCTTTCTTGATTCATGAGTGTCCCACTATATAAATCATATCAGGAAGAACAGCTGTAGGAGTGAAAGGACTGTTGTCCAAATTTCATGACCACCTTTTCATGAAACTTTACTCCCTTTTTTCATGTGAAGAAATATCCATAACTGTTTATTAGTTTAGATTGATTTTGTAATATAGCCAGCAATTAGTGAAAGTTCAGAAGAATCTATTTAATAGGAAATTTGGCACAGCAAAAGCCTGCTGCTGTGCAGATGAATCTCAATAGTTGTTTTATTGTATTATGATACACAAAGTGCAGTTCTGAAGCAGTGAAGCTCTTCCTCCAAATGAAATTGGTGGGAGAGCTGAGAGGAGAAAGTAATTTAACACAAAAACTATTTCTTTGTAGCAGCACAGTGGTAAAAAAAGCCCCAAATTCTAGTGTTCTTTGAAAGCATTGTTTTCTGTGAAACAGGAGGATTGCATGTATTTAGTTTAAAACTATTAATTATGCTGTTTAATGTGACCTGCAGAGAGCTTGCTCACCAGATGGGATGGAGCTCATCCTTTTCCATTTGTTATGTGTGTTGAGAGTTGGGAACTACGTTGCTTCTCTAAGGTATCACTGCAGAGGCTGTAGGCACAGGCAGCAATAATGCATGAATGAGCACGAAACTCATCTGCATTCAACCTGCCAGTATTTCCAGAGGCGTCATCAAAAACGCAACGTCTCCCCTCCTCAAAAAAGGATGTGTCCTGGTTCCTTGCCCTGCTAATTCTTGTCTGTGATGAGAAAACTACAGGTGGTGCAGAGTGATCATGTTGATCAATTCAGGAAGAAATCAGTGTCACCGTGTGAGCTCTTGTGGCAGGCAGAGAGCAACCTCCCGTGTATTAGCCTGAACTGTGGTCTCCACCAACGTGCAGGAGAGCCTCCTGCTGTACTTACAAATAAATAAATAAGGATATTTCCATCTTCTCTTTCTCTTCTTGGCTTGCAACAGGAGCTCATGAATCAATCGTCAACAAGCCAACTTCTCAGCCAATTGCGGTAATGATGTATGTGATTAACAGGCTGTGATTCTTTCTATCCTTTCTCACCCCCCACCCCACCCCCCCACCCCGTCTTTTTTTCTTTTATTTTTTTTCTAAATGCATAAGAGGGAGGGAGTTTCTTGTCACAGCAAGTGAAAGGGGGGGGGGGTCGGGTCTGTTCTGTGGCACATCCCACCCCCCGTACACGAGCACGTGAGCGTGTATCTCACTGCCCTGCCATGTGCTGGGTGGGAGGAAGTTTTTCCTAGCTGAGCGGTACACAGCTCTGCCTGAGGGATTGAGAACATATTGCTCGGCAGGTGGGGCCTGCTTAGACGCATTTAGTGTTATTTCAGCATTGACAGCAAACATACATCACACAGGCCCATAATGCCAGCGTGCTCCATAGTAACCTGATCAGAAGGACTGCAACCTAGAAGCAGAACGCTCAGCCTCAATATAATATTTTGACCTAATAACTGGTCCATGGGAAGTCAGGGCAGTACCTTGCTGTCTGGAGAGACTGGGCCTTCTCTGTGTGGGTCTCTGGAAGCTGCTTTGAGTGTGAGCCCTAATGATGTGTTTCCTTCCAATGTGCTGACGTTTTTACCTCTTCACAAGGCATGGCAAATCAAGCCTAGCCATGAAAACCCCAGGTTTTTGAGAGTCCTCCGCAAAAGCAAGCTTGTAGATTTTCAGTTACTTTATCTACCTGTTTATTAGAAGTTTATATGGTTTGTCTATTAGCTGGTGAGGTATATATAGCCCTCTACAGGAAATATTATGGTACAGATGTGCTAAGTCTCAGTATCAAAATGGAGAGTTCCCTAATTAGTCGTTAATTTGTTTAAAAGATTTTAGATTTTCCTTTGGTCAATGATGTGCTTATGGTGCTGTCTACTTTGTTTCAGCTGAGATATGGGTAGGTTCTTTTTCCCCTGCTAATTACAATCATTGTAGGTTTTGTTCTGTTTTGTTTCATTTTAAAAACTCAGCTTAGTAGCAGGTTTAGTGAGAGCCTGTTTGAAGTCCACAATGTAGTTTGCACTTTATTATCCAACTTCTTATACAAGCCATCAAGTAAAAGTGGAATCAGGAGGAAAGGTGTAGAGAGGTAATACATATCATATTTTGCAAAGCATCCTGCAGACAAACTTCCTCTTAAATATGGAGATTTCTGAAGGTAAAGGTTACAAAGTTAAAGAACCTGCCCAGTTTCTGGTAGGTGCTCTGCATCCTCTGTTCTGGTTGTATTTAATGGGTATGTCAGTGAGAACTAATATCCTACTTTAAAAAGAAGAGAAGCTGGGGAAAAATTAAAAAAAAGTAGCATCTGGAGGATCACTAGGGTATACAACCACCCGGTCTTTTCCAGGTAGCACAGCTGCACAAGAGTGATTTTAGTCTGGGCAAAGCAACAGGAGTCAGTGTAGGGCTGGAGAAATCCAGATGTGGAAAGATCCTTAAAAAGGGTAGGAACAAGTGAATAGTGGATTTTCTGTCCAAGGATCAGATTCCATTTCTTCATTGGAGAGATTAAAATCTGACCTCTGTGGGTTTGGGTTTTTTTTTTTTTTCTTTTGAGACCTACAGTAACTGACATAAAGGAACTGCACAGATTAATTCCCAGCAGAGACTTTTGAAGAATTATTCGGTTCCTCAGTACATTGATTTCTTTATCTACGAACGTATTATAGATAGCAGCTAGCAGTAGAAGTCGGTTTGGGCAATGCTTTTATGTACAACACACAATGCAAACCAGTGGTGACTGATAGTTCATTTTCTACTGCTGTGGGTACTACCAGATTGGCACTAAGATGGAGCACCTGAGAATATTCAAGTGCTCAACGAGAACAGAAAATTTTATCTTTAAATTTGTCCAGAGGCATTATTCTGTGATGGGATTTACCCGTGTAAATCCCTCATGAGGAAAGAGTGAGAAATGTCTCTGCTCTCTGTTTTAGTGTTTTGAATTGGCAACCAAGCGAGAATTAAATAATGGGAAAAGCTCCAGATGCCTCAGCTAACATGTGGAGAACTTCCTGTGGTCGTTTCAAGAGTCTGTTTGATTTCATTGACGTAAGTAAGCAGAGTAGATGAAGCCTTGGTAACTCCCCAAGATGGATGAAACACGTCAGGACACGGGCAGACAGACTTTTTTGTCATCCTCAAGCCTAATTTTAAACTTGTGGTTACCTCAGGAGACTAATATTTCCTGAGGTCTGTACCGCAGTTCATTTGTGTATATGTGCGTTTGTGTTGCAGAAGCAATTGATTTTGTGAGCAATTGCCTTCTGGAGCCAAAAGGTACAATATGCCAGGGTCAGAGCTGGCTCGGTTCCGTTCCTGCCTGAGCACAGCTATTACAGACGCCTTGTTTTGCTTTCCTGTTACTACTATGTTTTTCAGGTATTCACACCTGAAAAGAAATATAGTAAGTCGGACCGAGTTTACGCTGCCCCATCCTAACTTCGAGTGGAAGATGTCGTAGGAAACAGTCCTACACTTGCTGAGGTTTCTCCAAACAGGAGCTGGAAGGGCTCAGCAGCAAGCTTGATTAAGCTGACCTATAAATCCAGCTGATTTCCTGTTGACTGTGTCCCGTTGGCAGTGCTGATGAAATGTTACAGGTGCACCTGGTACATTCAACAGAGCCGCAGGCATCTCCCGCAATATGCACCCGTCCCATTTGGCAGCAGTCAGTGGCTAGTAGTTGATTAGCTCGCTTTTCACCTGTAAAAACTCCTAGAAAAATGCCAGCCTGGCGTTTCAGTGCCTCTGCAGAATCAGGCTCTACTAGTTTGAGTGCTTTGAAAAGCTTGTCAGACCTGTCTGCAGCTGTACTAGTAAACTGCTAGTTTGTTTGTTTCTTTGTTTCTGCAGATTCATAGGCTCTGTGAGAAGCTGTCATTTTGCTTGCAGAATGATACTAATTTAAAAATAGAAAGTCTGCTAAAGTATTAATGATACCAGATGTGCCTGTTACGTTTTTTTTCTTTACCTGTCATGTACAATAGCAATGAATGTTATTTTCCCAACTGCTGCGCTGAGATGGGAAGAAAACTATGAAAGAATCAAGATTTCTTCCTTTGCAATATTGTCATAAACTGGATTTCTTTGGGCATAGATGGTAGGCTTTCTGTTTTGAAAGAGCATCGCTTAATCAGTGATGTACAACCATATTGCACCTCATTTTCCTCACATTGCTAAAACAAGCTGTGTTACGAGCATGGAGAATAATGAAGTCTAACTGCCTTAGATTTGTGTCATACGTCGTACAACTATCTTCTCTTCCCTCTGCCCATGCACACATTATGTACTTCTGGTTCTGTTGTATATTCCTTCTCCGGCTGAGCAAACGACATATCCTGTGTTTTACTATTAGCTGTTTGGTCAGCTGTCTCTTAAAAGGGCTGAGCTAGAGCTCTCTTTCCTGTGCTGGGGTTACTGATTTGCATAAAACTTCTCATAACTTGATGGTTTTTAGATCTCTATCAAATTTAATTGAAAGGGAACAAGGGGTTTGAGAATTACTAGGGCTGGGTGGATTGACAGCCTGTTTGCATAAAACCTGTTTTCATAGAAAGCCAGGCAAAAAATTAAACAAAATTACTCATCTCGGTAGTGTGATTTGTGCCACACAGATATAAGATAACAAAGTCACTAGCTTCCACTTTATCCCTGAAGCACTGATGAAAAAATTACCTTTTTGGTTAATAGTATTTCACAGACACTTTGTAGGCTGCTTCAGTGACTATACAAGGCACAAGACCATGGATAATCAAGCTTTTTGTCCTTTTACGCTCCTGTGTGGCACCTACTGGTTGTCAGTGCTGTGTAATGTTATTCATACAGGAAAATCAGATAAAGAAGTATTGAAAGGGAAAAGCTAGTGGTGTCCATAGCTTTTATATCCAAACAAAGAGTGACCCCCCCCCCCCCCCCCGAACATGTATGCTACAGGTATGATTCTGCCTCTGATTTTCTCAAAGTAAGATCACATAACTGTTCTTAAGTGTAAAAACACTATGTTCATTTTTGTCTGCCTAAGTAATCATTTGTACTGCACATGGGGGCAATTTATAACTCCATGGCAAACATCAGGAATGAACTTTGAGCCCTTGTTCCTAAAGCACAGGGGCTTGGTGGGATAGCAGAAGTTTTCACATTTTTTTCCGCAGATGGACTCCCTTAAGCTTTTTTCAATGGAATTAGGGACCCCAATAGAGTAAAACAAACCAAGTCCATTTTTACAGACCCTCATACGAGGAGTACGTGAATCCCTTGGGTTCACAGACCGCAGATTGAAAAGCACTGAGCTAAAGAAAACATTCTGTTAGCAGTTACCAGTATAGGAAATATGACTTACAGTGTGGCAATTCTAATCCTATCCATTTGCGGGGAGGGGAGCGCCTGCACATGTGCACGCGCACACACATGCACGCATTATTGCATTATTTGGGGGGCTGGGGTTAATTTAAAAACACTGTTTCTTAGGCTTAATTGAGATTTCTTGGAGGCCTGTTTTTGCACATATAAAGGATCATTACCAGGAAATCATAGTTTACAGTGTTTATCTAGTGAGTTATGAAAATACCAGATAATAAGACTAATGACTCAACACAGCTTTTTCCAAATTGTGAAGTAATCTTTGGATTTTCCAAGATTATATTAGTTGCACTTTTTAGTCTGTCAGAAAGGAAATAAATGAAAGGCCTGTATTTTCCCATTAACATTTGGAGAACATCTGTTGCGTATCGTAAATAACATACTTATAAAGCAAACTGATAATAAGTACTCAGACTATTTTCTTGTTCTGGCTATAGCATTCAGCACCATACAATATGTTATATACTACATTCTTTATTTGGCCCAGAATAAAATGGAATTCTTTTAATAGTACCAGTCAATTACATGTAAAATAATCCAAATAGTTTGCAGAAACTCTAACTCTAAAAACATACACTTCAGATTTTTTTAGTGAAGAGCAATAACGATAGACCAGAGGTATAAACTGATATATCAGTATAAACTGATACAGCTCTGCATTTGGAAGAGCATGCAACTCTGGATTGTGTTGTGGCTGAAGCAGCTAAAACAGGGAGGGATGAGAGAGTTTTAAATACTGCTTTTCCTCTGAATCTTTCTCAAAATGCATACCAACCCTAGAATAAAGTATTTCTGGATGCTAATCAGACAAACAGGCAAATAACCCCATAGTGTTCTCCTTTGAAATTCCACCCCTGAAATGCTGCACTTTGTCCTCCTGAAGTTTCTAACTCAATTTTATAAGATGGAAGGTGTAGACTAGACTTTTTTTTTGCTTCCTGGGAGGCTATAGTCCACAATTAACTTGGAAGTCATTTGAAGCTGAACTTTTGCTAACATTACCTTCTTTAACTGCTAAAATAAACATGGTCTTACTACAGTAATACAAGTAGCATGGTGAAGACAACAACTTCACAATTTTCTCAATTACGTCAATCTAAAATTGTCATAATTGTTACAAGAATAAGGTCCATGCTATTGGAAGTTTTCAGCAAGGTAGAGCGTGTACTTGATGTACATTGAAACAAGCTATTTCCGAGGAGGCAAGAATCAATAGCTCTTCGACTGATCAGTAGGTGCATGCTATAAGTAGAAGCCTGTTCTCGTAATAGTCTCCTCCCCACTGAAGTCACCTAAGACAGACAGAGTTGTGTTTATAAACACGTATGAGCACAGGTGATCCCTTTCCTTCCCAACAAAGAGGGGAAAGAATAGTTAAAAAATGATAATTTTGTCTTTTCTAATTGTATAATAAAATTGCCTGAGTTTCTGGGTATGTCCCTCATCTTTTGCATATTTAGTTTGTTTTACTTCTGCTTCATCCTGTCTGTATTTAATTACTTCTCTTTTCCAGTCTGTGCCATTTGGCATCGCAAATGACCTGTTGATGCTTGCTGGTACGTAAAGGCCTGAACCTTACTTTATTTCACCTTGACATATCCTTAGTAAAGAAAAGCAGACGGGAGAAGAGTGGCAGTTGGCTACAAAAGCTTTGTCTTCTAAAGCAGCAGTATCGTTGATGCCATCTGTTATAGTTACCCATAATATTATCTGAATCAGAACCAAAGTAGTTAGAATGCCTTAACACACACATATCTCACAGAGTTGCTAGGATATGATTAAGTGCACGGATGAAATACTTACAGAAGTCAGGTGACAATGTTTCTAAATAATATATTGAAGGTTTTCCTAGAAATCCCACTTTTTCTGACCTCAGTAGTTCCAGATCCAGAGTATCTTTAGTTAGCTGAATCTTTCCTGTGGCTTAATGGACCATGGCTGAATTCCCAACTAATCTGAACTTTTTATACGATAGTCCCTGTCACCAACACCTACCTTGGCATGACAAAATAAAAAATAAACTAATTAGTTTGAATCTCTCCTCCCTCTTTCACGCAAAGTCATTTCAGGGGAAGTAAAAGATAAGAGATCAGGCTCTGAAAACATCTGGTTTTCTGCGTACTTCCACAGTCGTCTTCAAATTAAAACTGAGAAGAGCCCTACCTCTGTGCACACAGATAAATCAGTCCTCCAAATCCATATCTACACAGTGCTTGCTGCAGTCTTTCATTGCAAGATCATTTGTTAAGTGATTTAGATTTGATGTCCACCTCCTATAAATGTGCACAGTCACTGCCATCCTTTCATTTTGTATTTTGTCTTGTTACAGTCAGTGAAATTACAGGACAGCAATAACGTTGGGCTTGTCGCCTTGCCTTTTTGTCAGGAAGAGTTTGTATCACCATGTGAACACTAAGGAGTCACATGTTTAGTATGTTTGCAAGCCCTGTAGCGGTTTGCAGGGTTTTTTGAATTGCGCATCCTTAAAAATTTTCTTTTGAAGGTGTAGTGTTATCTGGTAAATTTAAAGCTGCCCACTAGTAGTTTGCTATTCTTCCTTATGATGTAGATCTCTCTTGGAGGAAATTTGTGGGATTTCAGGATTCGACAAATCACGCTGCTGTGTTACGGTATGTGATGAAATAGGGAACAATTATGTTCCTTAAATGGGCAAACACGAGCCCATACATGCAGACATACTTCAGTGGAATTAACTGCTTGGGAGTTTGAACTGAAGTCTGGGGGTAAGCATTCGTGTACTGTTTAAATGAGTTTCTGAAACCTCTGGTTGTGTGTGTGTTGCTGAGTAAATTCAATGGGGTAACATAGATGCATATTTGTCAAAAGAGCAAATGTGAAAGTACAGTGCAGCTGCCTAATGAGATCTCCATTTGGCCACAGTATTATGAGATAATATTTAATAGACCATGGAGTCAGTGGATCTATGTCCTCTATCTGCTGTCACTGGAAGGTGGGATCAAGTTTATAATGATGCCATAAGAAGCTAAAGTACTTCTGTGCTGGGCTGCTGATAGAGTAAATCTGTATGTGTTTTCTTAAGGCTCAAGGTCCTTGTCTTTTGCCCACTTACCTAAAACTGTAGTGAAGAGTATGTAGGGTTAATGCCTAGTTTTAAAAAATGTGTATTTTTTTCCAGCAACAGGAAATTATAAACCTGTTCAGCCAACACGAATATATTTTACTTTAAAAAAATCTGCTGAAAGTGGCATTGTATGCCATAAAAATATACATCATGTGCCAAGACAAGCAATTGATGCTTTCCTATGAAATACAGTAAACACCTCCTCCCTGCCCTTCCTTTGGTTGTCAATCAGATTTCAGAATCATGAAATTTTACAGTATTACTGGTTAGAAGGGCTCCCCACTGGGAGCAGATGCCATCTCTGTCTTCATAGACTCAGAGAAAGTCCTGACATGTTTCAATGGCGTTCATACGTGGAAGTCTGTGAAATGGAAAGGAAAACAGCTTTTTCTGTCAACCTGTCAGTGATACAAGCTCTTACATTTCATCAGAATGACTAAACTTTAAAGCTGTTTCTTCAGTGCTGAGTATATTTGAGAACTCCCAAGTGTTATCAGATTTATAGAGTCCCAGCATATGATAGAAGACCAAAGCATTTTGTGGCATGATATTAAAAATTCATTCAGATACTCGATAAAGCGTGGATGACAAAAGTCTGAAATGGAATAAGGTAGAGTGAATTTCTCCATGGTTTATTGACCTTGATTCCTCTACACAAAATAAATAGACAGAATGGACTAAAATCTCTTCTTTATGAAGGCGAAATCCTGGCAGTCAAAGACCGGCTCATAAAAATACTCTCTATGGCACATACCTTGGCAATGTTAGAAGTTGGAGGCAATGGAAATTTATTGCTAGTGCTGCAATGTATGTGTCTGTATTTCAGAGAAGGCAAAAGCAGGGGCTGCTTTTATGAGGTTACTGATGTTATTCTGTGGAGAACAGAGAAAGAAAACATACTTACTTTCATCATATTGTGTTCTTTCCCTAAAGGTATAATAAGATAAAACACTTCCCTTTGCATACCCATTTTTTATTTGTTTGAAAAAGAAAGAGCAAAAGCAAGTCGTTCAGAATGAGGAGTTTGACATCTTTCCCTGCTGAAAAAGGCTGGGGCTCCATACTGCTTAGAGAGGTTTTCCTGCCTTGCTGCAGTCGAAGAGCAGAATGCCTCATTGGTTTCAGATATTAAACTTTTGTGCTGAAAGCCCAGTTGGAGCTGGTGTGACAAATGGATTTTACCTGCTGCTGAAAAACACAACCCCCACCTCTCTACACCTCCCATCTTGCCTAACCTAGCCCCCCAGAGCACTGAAACAGAAAGCTGCCCTTAGGCACCATCTGTTTCTGCCAGCTTCTACTTTGGGCCCTGCCTTTACATCTGTTAAGCAGAGGCAGCTTACTTGATGAGTTGTTTTGAAGAAATATCTGGTCTCCCCACCATATTCATTAACTGTTGCAGATCTGTTAAAGACAGGCTCTCTGACGCAATTTATCTGTAGTTAACTAAATTCATTGAAGTCACAGTCAGATTATTTTTGTGTCCTGCAGGGATAGAGAGCAACACTGTTTTAGCAACCCTGTTTTCTCTTCCCTTTGAAAATAAATTTCTTTTCTGTTTGCGTTGTGAAACACCATTTAAAGCAGTGATGAAATTTAAACGGGATTTAAAGTGACTAGGCGGTGGCTGACAATTTGGTACTCCTCCTTGTAAAACACAACCAAGC
This sequence comes from Scopus umbretta, assembly GCA_013400535.1. Taxonomy (NCBI): domain Eukaryota; kingdom Metazoa; phylum Chordata; class Aves; order Pelecaniformes; family Scopidae; genus Scopus; species Scopus umbretta. Next base: position 66,346 of record VZTL01071616.1, on the reverse strand, counting down.
TGCATGCCTAGTACATGCCAAAAAAAGTTAATTATGTATCCCTCCCAATAAAGAAAAGCAACTGTTTCATTCCTAGCACCTCCTTAAGTACCCCAAAGCTACTGATTTGTTAAGCTGGCATTCTTCTCATGGACAAACCCAGCTTACTGGAGCCACTGGAATTTTTTCATGGCCAGTGATCAAGAACTAAAAGAAACAAAACAAAAATCCACTTAAAATACTTCAGAAAAATGGATTCAGTATGTTTGTGTTTGGATTTGTTGGAATTAACGGATTTTAATAGACATTCAGGGGAAAGCAGGCATCATACAGTTTATATAGAAGGTAACACAAATAGGAAAGACTGAGCTGAGGAGAAGGGGGGAACAGAGTCTTGTTTTACAGATAAAGGATACAGACACAGAAAGAGCGGGGAGGGGGTTTTTACCGAAAGTTGCTAAAGAAGACTGTGTGGCAGCCAGGAATTAAACCCATGTTTTTAATAATCTTATGGCCTTAAGCCGTAAGTGTGGGACCATCATTTCTGTGTTGGTTGGACAGACAGTTTACTGAGTTCTCCACATGTACAGAGTCACTGTAGAAGCAAAATCTGGTCATAATACAAATGGAATTTTCTTTTATTGTATATGTTATTTTTCATCTACAATGATGCCCTGAAGCTGTAATTATGCATTATAATATATGCTATACAGAGATGTCCCTGTTGGTTTTAAGGATGAGGGTAATTTATATATTAGTTAAAAGCTGGCACCTCTGAATCTGAGTCATATGTAGTAAAATAAATATGAGTAATTCCATGAGCAAAAAACTTAACAAAGCCTGGCTTCCCATAGAGAGTTAATTGAAAACTCTGACTGATGCTTTTTCCTTGGAGTTCTTACAGCATTTCTCTTCTGTGTGCGTTTTCTGGTACGAAACGAGGTGTGATCACACACTGCAGCCTTTCTTTCAGGCTTACCAGGTCTCCATACCAACTGGCCGTCTTTTTCAGAAGACTCACAGGAGCTTAATTATCTTTGAAATCTTTTGTCAAATGTGGGTGAAATTGGCCAATGAGTTCAAAAATTTGGAGAAGGTTGAACGGAGGGGAACTTCATGGACTGATCGCACAAGCTTTGTTTATCAGGAAAGCTCACTACAAGGAAATCTTTGTGAGGGTTTTGTGTATAGTATAATAATGCCAACAGACAGAGATTAGATATCTTGAAAGTTGACTTGACATGTTGACTCAAAAGATGACACTTACACTGTTTGTTCAAATTGCCTAACGAGAGCAAATAAAAAGCTTGATTCTGCTTCCTTTACTCGCACAAGTAGTTACACTGCGTTGGCATAATTGGTAATCTGCTCTTTATGATTTGACTCCCCTCTTATACACATAGTCATGTAGTGAGAAAAGGTAACAAGTATTGTCTGAGTTGAAATGATTTGTAATACATACACTGAGATATGTAAAAGGACACTGTCACTGTCCTACACTGCTGTGGCTTTCTAAGCATAGAGCTCTGCTGACATCAGGAATATTCTGCAATTTTCTTGTCTAAACATGCCACTTGGAAAACACATGACACGCATAAGAATTAGCAATTCACACAATCTAAAGAGAATTATCTGTTTGTCTCTAGGCGATTCACAAAAATATGCCCATAGCAATTTGAGGCATTATAAATCCATCCAGGTTGGTTCTGACCATGTTGCAGAAGTAATTTCGACTGGCACATCAGATGAAAGAACAGATTTGAAAACAGTAGCGTGCATGGCCCTGAAGGTTTTATCTTGGCTAATATTCCAGGCACCTTATGGCACTACTTCGGGTTTCTGTGAAGACTCCAAATAAAGTGTCTGTAGCCTGATGAAAGATTTAACACATTTTTTCCTGAACAAGCTTTATAAATGTTACGCTAAATATAAAGAATGTACTTGCTGATGGGAAGCAGCTTATTTTTCGGTGTACTCTTCACTAAAAGCACCCTTTACCCGTGGTGCTTCTGTATTTCCAGTGCGTGGTTCCTCCAGCAGTGGAGGTTCTGCAACAGTAACACTGGAGGGTGCCAATTTGGGATTTCATTTCCACTTTTCGGTAATGCCCATGGAAATTCTTTAATTTACCTTTAGCAAGATATCTTTGTGGTTCCAAATGGAAACAGCCAGAACAAATATGTCCACCAAAAGGACTGCGTGAGGGGTCAATAATAGAAATAAGTAGGTTACATTTAGCGACACAACTTGTATTATGCGTGACCTGAACGATGAGATAGAGAGCAAAGGGCATCACAAGAGTTAGCTTTAGATGGCCTCAGAGAAAGGATGGTTTGCTCTTTGTGTGAAAAATAAGATGCTTTCTCAGTGTTTTCTCTGCTTTCCTTATTTGTAGTTCGTCTTGCTTTCCATTTGCTTCTACTAAATACCAAGGAAGGATTTAGGCACCTAGTTTGAGTGTCTCAAGGAGAAGCATATTCAAGACTACCTTTTATCTGTGGATAGCCATCTCCTTAGGATCTCTCCAGTCAAGGGGCAGAGATCATCTCCTCTAGATCACGATGCTGAAAGCTTAAGGGCTGCTGTATGCCTTAGCTTAGATGACAACTCCCTTCTCAGTCCCCAGATATTTTCGGAACACTTTCTTTTTCTGAGGCAACACTGTAAGGCAGAAGGGAGACGGGCAAATACCTGGGGGCAAAGATGAGCTCTTTGCTACTTCTGCTTTGGAGCTGGTAAATGTTTCCTTTATTATCTCCTCCTAGTTGTGTGCTTGGCTGACCTTTTTTTCTGAACAGATCTGCTAGCTTCTGTAGACTTTCAGGGCTCATGTGCCTCGGGAGGCTGCCTAATTTTCCAGCTGAATAGGGTCCTAACTGCTATAGGGCACTCACTCGCATTTCTTCACAATTTATTTCTGTGGGTTAGAAATCATAATGAAGGGCCACGTGTGTTCTGCCTGAGTAGGCACTGAACAAATACAAAGTAAGGGGTTCAGGATAAAGCTAGTACATTTTGCTGGAAGTTCTGCTTCAGTCAGTATATTGCAATCCCTATCAAGGATTAAAAGTGTCATTTGCCCCTTTATTTAGATATTTCCACTGGAGAGAGCTTACAAGAGGAACATAGATATTAATTTCACTTAGAAAATGGAGAAATAAAGCTTAACAAGGTTGTGATATGTCTGGTCCTGAAGAAAATAGTCCTGAACATCCTGACCCATCCCCTTTTTTCCCCCAACACGTCGTAGAGCAGTAGCCATGCACGATCACAGTTACTCTCCTTGGTTAGCACCAAATACACAGCAGTGAAGAGTTTTGTTTTCCCAAATGTAACAGAGACAGAGGGGTTGGCTTTGGGGGACAGAGGGGATTATGTATTGCATTCTTTCAGATCTTAAATTTAATCAAAATATTCCTTAAATTTTGTGACAGAAAGCTCAAGTACAACTGTTTCTTATTCTGGTGATTTTAATCAGCTGTTCTGTCATTGCCTAAATTACAGGTTTTTACCCCCTGGTCTTTGTACTATAAGCAATGAAGACCAGTGCCACTATTAGAGAGAGACCTAAGCCCCATTTGAAAGACCTTAAAGATCTGCCAGGGAAAGCTAGGATTGTCCTGTGGCGGCTTCTGTGTTTTCATGGCAACTGGCTGCTACCCACATCTGGAAAAATGGTTGTTTTTCTCGTCGCTCTACCTTATATTGCAGTAAGTCTGAAGGTGGAGTTGTCGGTGCTGTTGCCTGTGTTTGCAGTTGGTCTGCGCGGCCACAAAGCACACACGTCGCACGTGCCGTAAGGGAGAAAAGGGGCATCATGCCGTGCACACGTGTGCTTTGTCTAATACAGTCTGTCCTGTATTTTAC